>VXAB01010555.1:147035-188345 GCA_013399175.1 Odontophorus gujanensis | reverse complement strand
TGGTTTAACCCAGCAAGCAGCTAAACACCACACAGCCTTTCACCAACAGCCCCTCCCTGCAGTGGGATAGGAGAAAGCATCATAAAAAATTTAGAACTCATATGTTGAAATAAAAACTATTTACTAAAACGGAAATGGAAGATAGAAATAATAGTATTCATATAGTTAGTAATACTAGTATAATAGTAATGTGTAAATGTATATATTATTATATTATGTATTTTTATATATATATATATATATAAAAAACAAGTAATGCATAACACAATTGTTCATTACCTGACAACCAGTGTTTAACCCGTCTTCAAGTAGCAGCTGCTACACCCTTAAAGTGCTTGAACACATTTATCTGATGGCTAGATGGCTTAAATGGCTTGCCTCAGAAATGAATAGATCCTACATCTAGGACTGAAGAAACCAACTACCTAGTTTGAAATGCAAATGTAATGTAAGTCACTGTCATAACTATTTTGTACACAATGGTAAAATGTAAATTTAAAAATACAGAACAAATGGTCTTTCATCTCCCTGTAATGTAAATGACCCAAACATACTAGAAACACCAGTAATAGAGAAATAGATTATTTACCTCTTTGAATTGATCAAGTTTTGCTCACTAACACAAGTGAACTAATATACCAGTCACAAGGAAATATCTTTAGAAGATGAGTATGAAGAAGGTGACAAATAATTGGCATACACAGGGTTTTCCACTTCCGGTCATCAGATGTTCCTATAGATATTGAGCATACAGGGAATACCCCCAGTAGTTTTAAAACTACTGGATTGCAGCTCTCCTTGTCATGGCATCACAGTCACATGCCTCATGTATTGGTGAAACGATTCCTGAAATCAACGAGTTATATTCAAGCCAGCTCTGCACTGCAAACAGATGAATCTTAACTAGCCTGTTGCATTAAAATGTATGAATGATAAATCAATAAACATAAAAGTGCTTAGTGAGGAATAGTTCTTCTATACTTATTTTACTACTTATAACAGTATTAGATTGTTTATTCCTCATAGGGAAGGAATTCTATTATTTTACTTCAACCTAGAAGAAGATAGGTAGGATTTTCAAGTACATGATTTAGACGGGAAATAACTATTTTTCACATATGAAATTTATGGCTAAAAATGTTAGAAGCAGTGGAGAAAAAGTAGTTTTCTCTAAATAAAAATATAATAATCACAAACTAGACTGTGAGAGTGTAGCTAGAACAAAACGCTTTATACTTGAACAACCAAGTAGATCATTTGAAAGGTTACTATGAAAGTGTTAGTCAAACATAAGAAAATAGTTTTATTTTTTCAAAAAGTTAAAGTTAACTAAGGACATCAGATGTTCTTCTACAAAATCTTATTACGGATTAAAAGGAAAACACCATGCAGCCATATTTTATTAGTAGTGTGGTTCAAGTCTGATCCATATAATCAAAATATAAATTATTATTATTATTAATAGTTATAGTCCAAAATACCTCAGCTCCACTCCATAAATGGTTCTGTTGAAGCACTATACATTAAATTCCTACTGTCTACCTACTTATTCTGGAACCTTTGCCAGTGTTTCTCAACAGATCCATAGTGTTAGGCTTTCTAAATAAAATAGGGGGGAGCATTATGACATGTCTTCATCACTCTGTGTTTGGGATGCAACGATGCTGACTGTTGTGAGCCCTTTCTTCTCAGTATTTGGATCTTAGGGTCATTTTTATAAGTTGCTTAATGTTACTATTATTTTTATCAGTTTGCATGTTAAGTTTGAAAATGGCACAATTGCCTCAGTTAATGATAAAGGATTTATAAAAGAAAAAACAGTACTTGTTATAACTACCTGGATTTGTCAGATCCTTACAATATGTGGCATGTGTAAAGAGTTAAGTGAGAACAACTTAAAGAACAGTCAATAGTCACTTGAACATTAGACAATTCCTGTAATAGCTGAAATCAACTCAGACCAAGGCAAGTCCAGATAACTGCTGTGAACATGTAATGCCAGGTCAATGCATCTCCTGTGACCTTTTACTAGTAATTACACAAATCTTGTTTGCAGAGCTAGAGGTATATCCATAAGAAGAAGAAAAAATATTATCCTTTCCTTATAGTATTTCCTAGGTAGCCAGGAAAAGTTAATTTCACTTTCTAGTTCTGAAATATTATGTATTATCCGTCTATAAATGATCCTTTTATCTCTACTCCCCCATCCAGTTCATAAAAATAAAAGATCCAGCGAGCTCCGTAAATCATGGAGTGTTGAACACAACTCCATCTCATTCCAAACTATTAATCATAGAATCACAGGACTGTAGGGGTTGGAAGGGACCTCTAGAGAACATTCCCTAGACCGGGTTGCACAGGTAGGTGCGCTGGTAGGTCTTGAACACCTCCAGAGAAAAAAACTCCACACCTTCTCTGGGCAACCTGTTCCAGTGCTCTCTCATCCGTACTGTGAAGAAGTTCCCATGCATATTTACACGTAACTTCCTATGCTTCATTTTGTGGCCATTTCCCTTTTGTCCTATTGCCGTGCACTACTGAAAAGAGTCGGGCCCCTCCCTTTGTTTTTTGTGCTGGGGAGCTCAGAACAAGACACAATACTCCAGATGAGACCTGACCAGGGTGGAGAAGAGGGGGAGGATCACATTCCTCAATCTACTGGCCACACTCTTTTTAATGCACCCCAGGATCCCATTGGCCTTCTTGGTGACCAGGGCACACTACTAGCTTATGGTCAACCTGTTTTGGATCAGGATCCCCAGGTCCTTCTCTGAAGAGCTCATCTCAGTGGGTTATCCCTTAGCATGTATTGATGCATGCAGTTATTCCTCCCCAGGTGCAAGACTCTATACTTGCTCTTGTTCAACCTCATCTCGTTCCTCCCTGCCCAACTCTCTAGTCTGTCCAGGTCTTGTTAAATAATAGCACTGCCTTACAATGCATCAGTCACATCCCAGCTTTGTATCATCAGCAAACTTGCTGAAGGTGGACTCTGTCCCTTCATCCAGGTCACTGATGAAGATGCTGAACAAGATCAGACCCAGCACCAGCCTCTGGGAAACACCACTAGTTACAAGTCTCCAACCAGACTCTGTGCCATTTATGATCACCCTCTGAACTCTGCCAGTCAGCTAGTCCTCATTTCACCTCACTCCCCACTCATCTATTCCAGACTTTCAAAGTTTCTTAACAAGAATGTTGTAGGAGACAAGGTCAAACACCTTGCTGAAGTCGAGGTACACAGCATCCACTGCTCTCCCCCCTTGTACCCAATTAGAGATGATGTCACTGAAGGCTACCAGTTTGGTCATGCATAATTTCCCTTCGGTGAATCTATGCTGACTATTCCTGATAACATTCTTGCATGTGAAGTATCAGTATCCCAAATGGAGAAATAAAACATATTAAAAATAAATAAATAATATTTCCCCATAGAGGTGCAGCTGATTGATTATCTTCTCTGCCATATTTTAAGCAGGGCAAAATTAACTGTGCCTTGGAAAACACACAGCCTTAATTCATCCATACATACCAATCTGAGAAATTAAGTGTGCAAAAACTCTGAGTTCTGTGATAGAAGGAAGCATGTGCTGCTGAAACACAGAATAACAAACATGAATGTGCATGGAAGCTCTGAGGATCTCAGCAGCAGTAAAATATTTTTGTTTACAATCTTTGTATTACCTGTATTAGTGCCACATATTTCAATATGTGATAAGAAAAAAAATGTAAATAAAGTAAAATTATTTTCCACTTTTTACATGTTTCTGATTCAAACAATTCAGTGTTTTGTTTCATGTATGTAATATCCTTTTTTGTGTACAAAAAATAGCACTTTTATTTATAAGGTAATCAAGTGATGAAAGGCAGATGGCTGAAGTACAAGGTGAACTGAAATCATTTAAAATTTGTTCTAAATATGTATTTCTTCATATACTATTGCTTTGTCCTGATACTCCGGGATGAAAAAAAAGAAGGGATTGTCTTTCCCATGTACCATCTCCTTAATTTTTTTTCATTCCATTGTCTAGACACACAAAACTCAACATAATACATCAAATATTTTGCAATGGAGACGTGATTTTAAATGCCCATTTAAATAGTTGTGTAAACATTATTACATAAACTTACCATTTTGCAAATTCATAAGGAATATATAGATTGCATTCATATTGGGGTATAGTGCTTCTCAGGAGAAGGATCACATCGCATATTGATTTGGAAACTATGCAAAAACAGCTCTATAAACAACCATTTTGAAAACAAATGTGTTTCTAGTGCAATTTCAGCTGGAGTAGAGACATGAATTACTTCTAATACTTAGATGAAGCTTGTAAGATAGCAGACAGCCTCATTTCCATAGAAGCCAAATTTCATGAAGCCCTAAGCCAATTATTTAATTAGCTAATTTGCTCAGTCACAAATAATTTGCACGTAGTTCTAAATGTCAGATTTGAAAACACTAGGGAGAATTAGTCCTAGTGGAAAGTATATTATTGAGACTTGAATTCCCTTTCAAGGTTTTCCAAGATTTCTCAACAGGTTTGAGATAAAGATCAGTTTCCATTGGTGATTTCACTGATGAGTGGAGAGAAAAGAGGAGAAAACTGTACTGTGTATCTTAATCAATGGTAAACGATAAGTTTGGTTGTTTAAATAACGCTTACAGAAATAGTATATCTCTATTATCTCATTTGAACTCTGAAAAAAATTTCAGTCTGTCCATATTCATAAGATGAGAAGACTTGTCCATTTTTCTAACAATACTAGGAGGGGTGATTTTAACACTTTGGAGTTTACTTTTTCCTTTAGCACATATCCTTCAAGCAGTTTATTTTGTACCAATATCCAAATCTATTTTTTCTCGAATCTACAGGTCTGCTCATTAAGGTTCTCTGTTTGCATAGGTCTATTTTTCAAATAGCCACTGCCTCCCTGTAGCTTTGCTTCTGCTTTTCCCGTGCTTCTTCCCATTCTCCAGTCAAGAAGAAAACAGGAGAAAAGAATTTCAAACCTACCAGTCAGTATTTTGCTCCTCTTACTTTAACAGTGAGAGAATTGGTGAATTAATTCACCCATTTCTTCAGCAGTCCTTTTGCCACTGAGTTGAGAGAGAACCGCCATTCTAAAAAACTGTCCTTTTAAGATCCTGGTTCCACTCCCCCAACCCAAATTTCACTCCAAAATCAAGTAATTTGCAACAGATAACTGACACTGGATTTGTGGGGAGGTGAGCACAGTGGGAGAGGCTTTGGAAGCGTTCCTTTGTCTTAGTGTGATCAGTTTATTCCCATCAACTGACATTCCCAATTTTTTTTTTCAAAATATTTTTCAGCAGCTCCTGTCCCCAGCACAGCACAGTCTTTCATGTCTTCTAATTAGAAACCTTGTTTTCCCAACAGCTACTTCTCTCTCTCCTCAGATAACTTCTCGCCTCCTATGTTAAGACTATAATAACTGAATTTTTAGGACAAAACTAAAAATGTGACTCACAAAAGGGATGATAATAGTAAATCAAAGCTGCCACCTTCCAGGATTTCTTAAATATCAGCCACCAGCATGGTTTTTGGAAGCTCTGAAAGCCTGATTTCTGAATATTGAGTGATTGCACAGATACACCTGAAGGCTTTTGTTCCGGATGTTTTTGTCTTTCCTTAATGCTCCTCTCTGTGTGACCTGTCAATGTAGCAGGTACAGTCAGTGAAATATGATTTGGTGTTTTCAACCATGAAGGATTTCTTGGACTAGAGAATGTGTTAAAAGTTGCATATAAGCAAACTCTGTTGGCTTAAATTTTGCATTTGAAAATGGTCGATAGAAAGACAGTGTTGTGGAGAAAGCAAGAAATGTTTTCCTGCTGTTATTGTCTATAGGTTCAAAACTGCCAATAACCCAGCTCCATGGACCCATACAAATAAATCAGCCTACCTCAGCTAGCTTGTGTCATATAATGATTTATCTTGTAATTTCCTCTCCCTCACACAAGCACACAAACTCACGTATAAACACACATAATTCCATTCTTTTCCAGCTGTTAACACATAAATATCTGGGTTCTGCTTCACAAATACAGAAAACAGACTGTTAAGCTCCTGTTATTATCTTTATTCTTTTCACACTGTGCTTATCTGTTCTAGAGATAAAATAAATACCTCTGTTCTACTGTCCAGAAGGTGACTACAGAAAGTTAAAAATAATAGCAACAAATAAAAGTTTATCATAAAAAAATTAAAAAAAAAATCAAGGCCATACAAGTAGATGTCCAGCAATCTTTAATCTCTAGTTTTACAGATAATTGTTCCTTTATATAAATGCTAAAGGTAATATTGGCACAGGGAACATAGATGTTTATCCCCAGGCCATCAGCAATAAAGCTGGCTTCATGTAGCATGATAAGTAAATGCAGATACATATTAAAGGTATTACTGGTTTACTACCTTATTTCCTTCACGTTGTAGGAAAAACCTTCCATCTGCTGCAAAATATTAAGCTCTCCTATTTAATCTCCTTATTGTTTAATTTTCATTTTTTTGTGTCTGGGTTTTTTCTTTTGTTTGTTTTTTTGTTTGTTTGGTTTTGTTTTTCATGGAGCTGTTTTCATTTTTTTAATCATTTAGTATAACTCAACAACCTTGTTTGTTTTGTTTTCTAGGATTTTCTTCATCTACATGCATTTGAATCCAGCTGAAATTTAAGAGGAAAAAAAAGAATTATAAACAAAATATTTTCTCTGAATATTGCATAAGTTTTCGTAAGTGTAAAAGGACAAAATGGTGGCTATATTGTTACATCAGAAACAAACAATAACATTCATTTTATTAAAAATAATATATTTTCACAGAAAAGTTCTTTATTTTTGTACCATAAAAATAGTCCATTTTTGTACTCATCAGCTGGAAATGAAAATAAAGCATTATATATACATTTATATATGCACACACATAGGTTGCTCTGAAAGTAATGCCTCCTATTTATTTCCATTGACACTACAATAAATACAAAGAGCACAATAACACTATTTAATGGAATAACAAAGGAACACTATAACAAAATTTAATGGAATATTGTCCAGAAGGTTCAGCCTCTACTGTCATATAACCAACGTCTGTCTCTGACATGGTGAACTAACATAACAGCATAGAAAGCATTACTTTTGGAGCAGCCTTCAGATAGAAGAATTTGTTCAATATAAGTTATATATTTTAGCTACACTTTTATGTGATAAATACAGATTAAGAGATCAGCTGTTTTTCTGCTTTGCTTTATATCCTTCCATTTTGTGTTCCTTTTGTTTGTTTGCTTTGTTCCTAAGTTAATGTAAAATGGAAATCATACAACTTTCAGCCATATAGAAGGCATCAACCATTTTGACTCTAATGTTTGGTCATATTTTGTGAAATTTTTTTTTACTAATTCATCATCTTGATTGAAAGACGTACAGTGATATTTCTGTAAGCAGCTTCCAAGTTTGAAAATCTTGATTTAAAATGGCAACCAGTCTTGAATGATCTTCCAGTACAGGTTTTATGAAGAAGTCCATAATGGTATGAGCACAATAATCATAGAACCATAGAATCACAGAATCATAGAATCATAGAATCACGGAATCATAGAATCATAGAATCAAAGAGCGGTCTGGGTTGAAAAGGACCTCAAAGATCATCTAGTTTCTACCCCTCTGCCATCAGGTTCACCAACCACTAGATAACGATGCCTAGAGCAACATCCAGCCTTGCCTTGAATGCTTCCAGGGATGGGGCATCCACAACCTCTCTGGGCAACCTGTTCCAGAACATCACCACCCTCTGAGTGAAAATCTTCCTCCTAACATCCAATCTAAATCTCCCCTGTCTTAGTTTAAAACCATTTCCCCTTGTCCTGTCGCTATCTGCCCAAGTAAACAGTCATCCCCCCTCCTGCTGATATGCTCCCTTCAAGTACTGAAAGGCCACAATGAGGTCTCTCTGAAGCTTTCTCTTCTCCGAGCTAAACAAGCACAGTTCCTTCAAACTTTCTTCGTGGGAGAGGTGCACCAGCTCTCTGACCATCTTAGTGGCTCTCCTCTGGACCTGTTCCAAGAGCTCTGCATCTGTCTTGTGCTGGGTGCCATAGGCCTGGACACAGTACTTCAGATGGGGCCTTACAAGAGCTGAGTAGAGGGGCACAGTCATCTCCATCTCCCTGCTGGACATCACCTTTTTATGGAAGCTCAGGATATAGTTGGCCTTCTGGGCTGCAAGTATGTACTGCTGACTCATGTCCAGCTTTTTATCTATGAGGACCCCCAGGTCCTTCTCCACAGGACTGTTCTCAAGGAGTTAATGATAAGTTCTGGGACATTACAAAAACTGCCTTTTTTTTTTCTTACTGTGATAAAAACTTTTTATTTTCTCCTAATGGTTATAGAAGAAGGCTGAACTATGACACTGACAAGGATAGATGAGGTCCCAGAAAACTGGAGGTTTGCCAGTGTGACAAGAAGGGTTGTAAGGACAACTGGGGATCAGGCCTAGCCAGCAAAGGTTCATGAAGATTAAGTCCTACTTGATCAGCCTGAACTCCTTCTATGATCTAGTGACCCATCAGATGGATGAGGGAAAGGCTGTTGATGTAGTCTATGCAGACTTCAGCAAAACTTTTGACACCATCTCCCATGGTATTCTCCTGCAGAAGCTGGCAGCCTGTGATTGGACAGCTATACTCTTGGCTAGGTAAGGAACTGGCTGGAGAGCCAGGCCCAGAAAGTGGAGGTGAATGGAGTTAAATCCAGCTGGCAATCGGTCACAGGTGATGTTCCTCAGGGATTGGTACTGTGGTTTGACCTATTCAATGTCTTTATTGATGACCTGGACATTGGCATTGAGTGCACCCTCAATAAGTTTGCAGATGCCACCAGATTGGCTGGAAGTGTCGATCTGCCTGGGGGTAGTGAGGCCCTACAGAGGGATTTGGACAGGCTGGATCTCTGGGCTGAAGCCAGTGGGACGAGTTTCAACAAGACCAAGTGCTGGGACCTGCACTTTGGCCACAACACCGCCAGACAACGCTACAGGCTTGGGGCAGAGTGGCTGAAAGATTGTGTAGAAGAAATGGACCCGGGGGTATTGATCAGCGCTCAGCTGAACATGAGCCAGCAGTATGCCCAGGTCTCCAAAAAGGCTAATGGCATCCTGGCTTGTATCCGAAATAGTGCTGCCAGTAGGAGCAGGAAAGTAATTCTCCCTCTCTACTCAGCACTGGCAAGTCCTCACCTCAGTGTTGAGTTTTGGACCACTCACTACAAGAAGGACATTGAGGCCCTGGAGTATGTCCAGAAAAGGGTAACTAAGTTGGTGAGGGGTCATGAGACAAGCCTTATGAGAAACAGCTGAGGGAGCTGGAATTGTTCAGTCTGGAGAAGAGGAGACTCATGGAAGACCTTATTGCTCTCTATAACTACCTGAAGGGAGGTTGCAGTGAGCTGGGAGTCAGCCTCTTCTCTTGTGTAACTAGTGATGGGGCTAGAGGGAATGGCTTCAAGTTGTGCCAGGGGAGACTCAGGCTGGACATTAGGAAATACTACTATTCTGAAAGTGGCCAGGCACTGTAATGGGCTGCCCAGTGAGGTGGTGGAGTTGCTGGCCCTGGAGGTATTCAAGGAACATTTAGATGTCGTGTTGAGGGACATAGTTTAGTGACAACTATTGTTAGGTGAACAGTTAGACTGGATGATTGTGTAGATCTCTTCCAACTTTGGTGATTCTGTGATTCTATGTTTCTATGATAGAATCTTATTTGTTTGTTAGAACTGTGATTTTGAAGTATCTTGATAGTTCTGTCTAGTGCTGGTTGCACTATTTGTATAAATTGTGATATTTTGGAACCTTTCTCTGTATTTCTCTTTTGCAGAAATTTATGGGTCTTTGTTTTTCTGTTTTGAATTTAAGCTTTTTATAAAATTATGAAATTAAAAAAATCTATAAACATTTTCAAAAGTGCTATAATTTTAATTCATGAGAATCATAGAGAAGGTGGACAAGTTCATATACATAATATTGCTTGTATTAAGGTAATGCATAAAATAAAGTAATTCACAGGCTCTGTTTTGAATAATTTGCCTGTGTAAATAGGGAGTATGTTCACTAAAATACAACACATGCTCAGAATTTGTAACAACTAACCTGTATTTCATATAAAAATTATGGAGTTTTTAATACACATTTCTAAAGTGGAAAAAATGACTACAAAAGCTTTAGTTGAAAGAATACTAGTTCTACATAGATAGCATTTTTAATAACATTTTCTGACAGTATAAGACAATTAAAGACACAATAGGTAATAAGACTCTTGAAGGAGTAATTTAGACAGAAGGGATGTTTATTTAAGTAAATGGAACCTTATTGTTCTAGCAGCTAGATAAAATTGCATATCAGAATTTACAAAAATTGTGTGCTGAGTCAGAAGAATAATTTTATTTTAGCCTTTGTTATGTAATAAAATAAAAGCTCTTAACCAGAATACAAGAGGAATTGTTTATATACCTCAACAAATTAATTTTGGATTTCCTGAAATGACTATGGGAGAACTTCGTAAGATCTCTCTGTTTTGTAAAATTATGGACTGTAGTCTCTGGAGACTGTGGAGTATGTCTATGAAGACTTTAGAGCAAAAGTGTGTATGGGGGGAATGCCCATGTAAAACCACAGAGCTTCAGTTCACATATTCATCCAGTGCTATGTAGTCAGATTAGAGCATCATAATTGGCATCTCAGGCTTCAGAATCTATCAGTGTATAAAATTAGATAATTAAAAGAAATCACCTTGACTACCAAAGCAGTAATACATCTGCATGTAGGCAGTGAGGTTACCTAAATTACAAAGAACCAAGCCTCAGACTGCACAATCTGGTATGCCAAGGAGATAGCTCTTTTCACTATCAGAAGTCAATTACTCCTAACAAGGGTATTTTCCTGTAATCATGTAAATATTCACAGGAGAGGTATGGGTGAATTGCCTAGGATATCTGTTAGAATCCCATACTCATACAGATATTTTGAAAGGTATAATCAAAATGAAATCATCCTGCTAAAGGAGGTAGTGAATATCAAAATGAATGTGGTAATAATAAGGAGCCTCACAAGTATAAAAAACTGCTGGTTCTGAGATGGATGGGAAGCTTAGGGAGTTTTAAGTACATTGAGATCAGTCCCTTTCTCTACCTTAAACTGGTCTGAACAAGTTTGATGTTGCCAAGACACTATCCATCATACTTGAAAGGTCATGGCAGTCTGGTAAAGTTCCCACTGACTTGAAAATAGGAAAGATAACTCCTACTTTCAAGAAGGGAAAAAAAGAAGATCCAGGGATCTACATGCCAGACAGTCTCACCTCTGTGCCTGGCAAGATCATGGAGCGGATCCTCCTGAAGGTCCTACTAAGGCACATGGAAAATAAAGATGAGGTTATTGGTGGCAACCAACAAGGCTTCACCCAGGACAAGTCATGCCTGACAAACTTGGTGGCCCTTTAAGATGGAGGTGCAGCAACAATGGATAAAGCAAGAGCAACTGACATCATCTGTATGGACTTGTGCAATGCGTTTGATGCTTCCTCACATGGTATTCTGGTTGCCAAATTGGAGAAAAATGGATGTTACGGATGGACCACTTGATGAATAAGGAATTTGCTGGATGGTTGCACTCAGAGTTGCAGTCAGCAGCTCAATGTCTAAGTTGAAACTGATGATGAGTGGTGATCCTCAGAGAGCAGTGCTGGAACCAGTGCTATTTAATATCTTTGTAGGTGACATGGACATTGGGATTGAGTGTACCCTCAGCAAGTCTGCACATGACATCAATGTGAGTGGTGCAGTTGACACGCTAGAGGGAAGGGATGCTATCCAGAGGAAGCTGGAATATTTTATATTAAATTAAAAGAGAGGTGACATGTTAGATGTTAGGAGGCAATTCTTTACTCAGAGTGATGAGGCACTGAAACAGTTTGGCCAGAGAAGCTGTCTCTACTCTAACCCTGGAGGTGTTCAAAACCCTGGTTGGATGGGGCCCTGAGCAACATTTTATAGTGGGTGGCAACCCTGTCCATGCCAGGGGGCTAAAATAAAATGTTCCTTATGGTCCTTTCCAATCTTAACCATCATATGATTCGGTGATTCTATTATTTCATCTTTCAATGTTTAAGACAAACTTCTTCACTGAGAGAGTAGTTAAACACTGGAATAAGTTTCTAGACATGTGGCTGATGCTTTGTGCAGTCCATGCTTAACAGTGGGTCATTCCTAAGTGACAGCTGGACTTAATGTTCTTCTGAATACATTGCAATTGAAATTATTGTATTCAATTCCATTTACTTTTCATTTAATCTATACTTTTCAGGACTGTGAATTCCACCAAGGTACAATCACTGCAGGCTAGTCTGTCTACAAAGGACATCAGAGGTGATATTTTGACACTGTAAGACTTCAATAAGTAATCCTATTGATGGTCTTCTGGTTTTCAATGAAATTACTGAGGTTTTGCATGCAGTATGTTACATAATTCACCCTTATGGTAACCTTCATATGTTTCAGATGGAAAAGTCTGGTGAGAATTTATGGCAGACATGTATGGGTATGGAGCATCCTCATCTTTACAAAGTTTTGTAAATTGCAGTTTTCAAAGCCCGAGTTTTGTTCGCATAGAATTGGCTAGGCCTCTCATCTGAATCAGAGTGTGTTTATTTTGGATGGAGTTGATCAGAATGTATGAAATGAAGAAGATTCCAAATCCGCATCTCACTGAAGTTATCGTTAACTGTATTCCTACTAATTCAGTAGGAACAAATTTTGACCAAAAGTCGGGATATGGGCTATTACAGAAAATTAAGTAAACAAGTAGCAAGAAATTTTATCCAAACAGGCTTCCCACACAGAGATAGAACACTGATCATGGAAATAATAAAATAACAGCTAGTGTGTAGTTGCAATTCATTAATAAAAAAGGCTTGTTTTTCCATAGTTGATTGCCCTACAGCTTAATGTTTTTGCATGGCTTTGGTTGTCTAGTGGTAGGTACCCAAGTTTGAATGTAAAATTATCAAGTAGTCAAAAGGTAATGTAAGAAATTTAGATATATAACATAAGAGATAAAAACGTATGCTTACATTTACCATACAGGTATAACTACTGAAAATCTCAATAGTAATAATTGTGCCTGGTTTTAAATTCAGAACAAATTATTTTGCATAGGTAGATATGTCTAACCTTCTTTATAACGTTATTAAACTGAATTATATTGAAGATAATGAAATCATATGAACATAGATGTTTTTAAGCTCGATCTCAACAGAAAAAGAATGCACATAATAATCAGTACATAGTGGCATAGTTATAAAAATGTATCTGAAGTATGAAAGGAAGACAAAGCTAACAGATGTATATGAATAAGATTCTAAAACGGACTCACAAAAATATGTAAGGAGTGATTATGAATTATCAGCAAGTCATGCTTGCCCAATTAACAACAAAAATATTTAACACATTCAGGAGAGCATTGAAAGATAGAATCTAAAGACAAACACACACACACACACTTCCTCTCATCAGGTCAGCTTCATCAGTTGTATGTTGGCCAAAAGTATCATGGAAAATATGGTATCATATAAGCCTTCTTTCCACATGCCTGTAGAAAAGCATGGTTGCCTTTGGATAGGATTCAGGAGAAAAAAAAATGCTAGTAGTGACAGATCCTTACATGGTAATGAAATGAAATTCAGTTCCATTATTTGATTTGCTGTTATTTTCTACAGAGACATACCTGCTGTGGTGATAGTTTAACCTTTTACCTGTAGTACAACTTACTTTTTATTTGGTTTCTATGTCCAGAATGTGCAAAAACAGAAGGCCAAAATTTCCATTCAGTTTCATCTATGTAGACTGAATTAAGGTCAATCCAATATCAGAAAATGAGCAGCCATTTTTACCTGCTCTTCCTGCTCTTTGCACTTCCTGTCAGGCCCCTTTATTTATTTATTTTCCATTATCATTTTTTTCATTTGTCTTTCAATTCACAATTTTTATTTGAACCAAAATCTTAGTTGTTGCAGTTGCCAAAGTACAAAGACCTGTAGAACAGCCCAAGGAGATGTCTACTCTAGGGCAGAGGACTGTATTTACATAGTAGCTGTATATGTAGATCCCATCCTGCTATTAGATTTAGAAAGGTCCTGAAAGTCTGCAGTGACTGACTGTGATGCTTGTGTTATAAAAAGTCATGATTTTCTAAAACTGAGGAACTTTTACTTGCCAAAAATAAACAAAGCAGTCTTAAAACTGCTCTAACTGCTCTAAGTACTGTTTATTCCACTGAGCAAGTCCTAAGAAATACTAGTTGCACTGAACAGGAAAACCAGGACTGCTATGTCCTGTTCACAAAGTAGGTTTAACTCATCAGAATATACAAATCAGAGTTAGTAAGTTAAATGTCAAATCTGTGGCACATTAATAAATTCTACATTGAAACTTGAAAAATAAATGAATGCTTTAAGCCAAGTAATCTTTTTCCTTTTCTTTCCTGGAACAGCAAATCCACAGTGACCTCTCTGGGTACCAGATAAATCTTATTTCGCTTGTTTGACTTGCATGACAAAATTTGCCCATGTGGTTATACAATGCCTGTTTACAGCTATATTGTTTCCTAATATTCTACTTATTGTCCTTCCAAATATACCTGAATTTTAGGGTGCTATCATGGAAAACAGAAAAATATATATTATTAAGAAATAAAGATTATATGGTATGCCTCTATGCCTTTATCAATGTTAAAAAGACAAAATCTACTAAAATTTAATGAACTGCGTACATATGTAGTGTGATTCCTTTGATTCTTTGCCTCCTCTGTCTTTTTTTCACTGGACAGCTCTGGCCCAAGATTTTGGTATCTATTTTAAAATTACCATTTTCTATATTCTATTCTCTATATTATAAATACTCGCTAAAGTAACAGGCATTTCAACAGCTGCCTCAAAAACAGAAAAAAAAGAAAGCAGAAAGAGCAGGGATTCTGTTTAACTTCAAAAAGTAGCCACCTGAGGTTAAGGCTAAAGAACATAGGCAAGCCACAGATTTTCTGTTTGTATTCTGTAATTAAAAGGACTATTCTTTCCAGAATTGTCACTGTGGTAGATGGCATAACCAAAATACCTATATTTTCTTCAAGTTTCCTCAAGCCTTTCTGCAAGCATTAAACTTTCATATACATATGCAATGCGGTCTAGTAGGATGTTGTGATAAAAATTTATCAACACACCATAGTATTAACTGGCAGTGAAGCCTTAAAAGGACTACAGTCTTCTGGGTAACTACTCCTAATATAACCATTCTTACATCATAATGTCCTCCCTCATACCCACTGAAAATCATTCTTAAAAAATATTTTCAGTCATTAGAAAGGTTATTTAATTGTTGGCAACACTTTTTTTCTTTTTTTGTCTCCCATCCTCTCCACTCATAAACCCTAAATTCCCCATTCATATCCAATTTAGGCTGAAATTTAATAGAGTCAGTAGGAAGTAGTATTCTTTTCAGAGAAACAACTATAATATTATGGAGAAGACCTTTAAAATTACAACAAAAAGCATTATCTTTTGGAAAATATTGAGATATTGTAATGTCGTATCTAACCCTAAAGAAGGCACTCAAAAAGACATGAGACATAAAGGTCACATACTGTGCCTAAAAACAGTGCAAGTATTCAGTAAACATTATGAACTGCATGGTTCAGTTGCATTATGTACTTATGATACTCTAGCACAATATATACATCTACTTATCATGCAGAGAGGGACCAGCTGCTGCTTTTAAGAGCCTAGAGCCCCGTTGAGAGATAGAAGGAGGAAGCACAGGCCTTGAGCAAAATGCCTAGAGGCATTATACTTTTCAAAACAATTCCTTTAACATTCAGCAGAATTATTGCTGTGGAGTTTCAGGTCAACATATTACCATACGATGTCAGATCACAGAAAATCTCTTATACACAAGTATCTCTACCAACTTCCTGCAGAGTGACAAATGTAAAACATGGACAAAATTGAATTGGAATTAAAAAAAAAAAAAGTAAAAATAATTAAACAAAATTATGAGTTGCATTTAAGAATGATTGGACATAAAATTTCTTCATTCATACTTGCAATAAGTTTTAACTTTCAGGCTTCAGTTCAATTAATCTGGGACTTACATTAACAACTATTGTCATTTATAATGCTAACATAACTAAGAGAATCGTATTTGTCATTCTCAGTGCCCTTGGCAAGCATTTAAACAAGCACGCAAATTTGTTTTCATAACAGTTGTAGGAAAGCTAACAGAAAAGTCACTATTTCAGCTCCTCCAAAATCCAAGCAAATAAATTACTCATATTTCAGTTGTTTATTTTTTACCTCAATTTCTCACCTCCTTCAGTCACTTTATTGACTTTAATCTACACGCTGTTATCTACTATTTCATAGCTTATGCTCCACTTTACATACAATACAATCTATAACACAAAGTTCTGACATTTATACTGGGTGAAGGTTCATGTTCATGAAAATTATTATACAGCTGTATGTGGTGAGAATGATGATGACAAGGATGAAGATGTCAGGATCTATTATCCTAACATTTCCCATATTTTTCTACTGGAGATTCTGAGTTCACTGTACTGAAGTTACCAGACCCCACCTGCAATTCCTTTGTGTGTCGCTAAAGCAGGATTGTTATAGAAACCTGTGGTATTTGTGAGATGCTGACATGACTAATAATGGAAAAAAATATCAGCTTATGATGTTGTACTATAAGTCCTCTCAAATAAAAAAGCTATTTTTGTCCCAAAATACAGACAAGAGCATAAGAACGATGGAATTTTTTGACAGTATTAAATATGTAACTGTAAATGACCCACTGTTAATATTTTATGATACTAACTGTAACAATAATGCTGTCTTGCTGACTTACACAAATCTGTGATATAACCATTATAATGACAACTGGAAAATATGAAAGAAACTCAAGCATTTCAGCAGGGGAGTTCATATTGGGATCACTACTAGATACCACATCTTTCCAAAGATATGGGGCTGAAACTAGCAGTCTCAAAGAAAACCTGGATACTTTGATGAGATGTGAAAAATCGTAGAACATTTTAGAATTGTATATGTAGATAACTGCTATTTATGAGGCTTGTAATAACATTACCTAAAATTTATAGTTTTACTTGCATTTAGTCTAATGTAAATTAGTTTCAAATACTAGGTTTTAAATTTATTTTCAGTTTTTCCAAGAGAATTGGGAAGACTGGTTTTATTATTTTATTTTGGTATATGTGGTACTATGGTACTAAATTTTTTTCAACTGAGCTTTACACAAATAGAGTGGAAATCTAGCATGTCTGTTCATATGAAAGAAAGAATCTGTTATGTACAATTTCCTTTATAATTGTCAGTATTATTATTGTCAAAAATCAGAATGATTGCAGTGTAAACTTAATTGGGACTAAAATCAGCCAAAACATACTAAATATGTGCTTTCAAAATTTGAACTTTGTCTCTATATTTATATTGACTATAAAGTGAAGCCTGTCATTTACACTTTTGAATGTATCTTCTTTGTATTGGTTGCCTTTTAGACTAGTGACTGTATGATTCATTTAAATCCATCACTGATAAACATTAAAAACAGAATAGATATGTCTTATAATCCATTCATTAAGTTTCATATTTCACTGAGGTTTAAAGAAGTTCCAGTCTTCTTCCTCATGCACTATGTAAAGATGAAGCAGCAAATAAAAGGTTTTGTGATTACAATATTTCAGTATTTCTTTTTCTTTTTCCTTTTGTGCATGAGTCACTTTAACATACGGATGACAAATGCCATCTTTAATTTGACTTGAGCATCATTTAAACATCAGTTAAAACAACTTATTGTTTATTACAAATCGTATGAGGCATTCTAAATCTTCCACAGTAAACCATACATTTTGTCTTGGTGAAATGTCAAATCTTACTAGTATAGCAGAAAATTTAAAATGTTTTATTTTAGTGACTATTAGATGCTTCAAGCAAATGCAACTAAATGCAATTCTCCTTTTATTTATCATAATGGAAGAGAAGAAAGAATCATATAGCCTTCCGATTAAAATATGTTTTGCCTTGATTAATAGCAAAAAAAAATGTTTCTTCCCTGCTCTCATCTCTCCTTGTTCTACCAAAGAGTTAAAAAGGCTATAATTGAAAAATCAGTTGTTGCACAAATTATGATTTTCCACTTTGTTCTTAGTTAATTTCCTTTTCATGGATATGCGTAGAAAGATTAAAGGTAAAGATTTCACAATAATTTCTTGTTTAATCTGGTGTATATCATAAACTATGAAGTTTTTTCTAACCTGTTTATTCAACTGATTTGTATGACTAAAAGTATATATTCCAGGTTTTTTTTTTTTTTTGTGTAGTCTCAGTATGATAACACTGCAAAAAGACGTTATTTCCTTTGATAGCTTAATACAACGCACTTTTTAATTTTTTTTAAGAAGGTAATATCTGTCTTCAGTCTCCTGTGTTTCTTTCACGACTGTTCAGGACTAATGATGCTTCATAAAAACACAGTAACAAAAGTAAGCATAGATATACATGCATTCCCCTTTTCAGTGATAATGTATTCCTGTTTCCTAAATAAATATATTTACCATATTGCATGTTGAGATTATTACTGAAAGTGAACATATTCTGTGGACCTATGGCTTCTTATGCTCAGCATAATTTACTGCTCTGCTTGTTTGTGTTGGTCACATACTTTAAAATAAATTATATATTTACTTCATTTATAGAAACAAAGAGAAAAACAAACATGAGCATCACAGTCTGTTGAATGCCAATTGCAACCTCATTCTTTAATGATTAATTCAACTGACAAGAGCTTTTATCCAAGTCTTATTCTGTTGAGCTTGAAGTTTGCACAGTGTCTGGCTCTAACATCCGTGACTTCCTGAATGTTGTGGTTCTCTTCCTTTTTTCGAAGGGACTTGGAGAACTCAAAGCACTGTCCTCAACATAATCCTACCATACGCCATTTTGAATAAAGAAAAATTGTAGGCAAATTGCACACACCACTACATCTGTCATGCATACGCTGGGGTCTGAAAGAATTCTTCATGTTCTTGTACAGAAGTGGTCAGGTCTGTTCCTGGTGCATATCACATTTTTTCATGTTTATGTAAAATGACCTTGTTCTCACTTGTTCTGAGGTGTTGGAAGGGATAACTAATCTTAATCAAGGTCACTGAGTTAATTTAAGAGTGCTATTAGAAATAAGACCCTAGAGGGTGGATGAATTAAATGATCAGATCATCGTTTCTGCTGTCAAACTGTATGACATTTAACATAAACTCAACATTGACTAGCATGTGGGTAAAACAAAGAAATTTATCTTTCTAGATATAAAAGGAAGCACAACTACCTTTCCTATTTTTATTTGTAGTCATCTAAATTTTCAATTTGTTTCCTCATCTTGCTATATTCTCACGTCTGCATCTGTTACTGCTTGTTTTTTGGCTGACAATTTGGGGCTGCATTTCTTGAGAGTATATAAAACTAGCACTGTTATGTGGTTCTTCTGACAGACGAAGCACTCATGCAAAGCAAGATGAATGGGATGTCAGTTTTCCCTATCATGGGATCTCCATTTAGTGACCCAGATGAGAACTGAGAAAACTTGTCACAGAGGCAAGACAGGCCAGATATGGCTTTAAATGGAATTCCAAATCTCACATAGTTTTGAGGTTACTGCTAAAACACTGAATTTGTCATAAAAGTCTTGTCAGTTCAGAGTTCATTAAGGTAAAAGATGAGAGTGTTTTATCTGGACACTCTTGAGCCCTCCTACAGTAGGAGTATGTGCTAGTTACAGACCTTGAAAGAAAAAAAATGTGCTTTTGCAGTGTTTTCTTCCAGCTTTCCTTTGGATTGAATCTCTGAGGAATATCTCCTCCTGGCATATAAGTATTTCTTTCGTTGTTTGTCTTTTTTGGCTTCTTTGTTAAACTTGGAGGTGTGTTTGCAATGTCAATTCAAAGTCCCTTGAGACTTGGCTAAGATTTGAGGTGAGGTGTTAAACTTCACAAGGCAGAATTGGAACACTTAAGGTGAGAGACAGGGTTTTAATCACTTGCACTGTGGCTGCCACACTAGAAACTTTGTGACCTCAGCTGAGTTTTCTTTCACTCAGAGTCCAAAATCAATAGAAGTATTCATGACTGGAGAAATGACTTGTGTTTAACTTTGGCCTCAAAGTTGGAAGGCATCAAAAAGCACATTTCTCTAATGTGCAGTTTACAAACTGTGATTCTGAAACCCTGAATTTTACTGTTTTGAATTCCATGTTTTGTAAATAATTCAGAACTGCAGCACCATCCTTGAATGAACACCTAATCCTCCAGCTTTAGCTTCATATTTTCCTCACATCACTAAAGATTCGATCTTTTACTAAAGCCAGTGATGCACTTTGACACTTTTTTTGTAAGAAAAAAGACATTTTGTAAGAAATGCTATATTATTATTATTATTGTTATCTTTAATATACAGACTTAGGATAGGGGTGTGTCACCTACCCAAATTTTATGTCAGCATTTTTATTTCAGTGATAAAGCTATGTAAATAGAGATAAAATAAAAATATAAAAAATATAAGATATATAATTTTATAATTGTTAGAAAATAAAATAGCTCTAATTTAATAGGTAATGCCTGGTTTTTTTTCTTTTCTTTTTTTTTCCGTATTATCCTAGTTAACAACATTAATTGAATTTTTCACAGCCTAATGTAGAACACATTGATACCAAAACTCTGTTGAGAACTGAATGGCTGTACTAAAAACATTAATTGGACTTATAAGCACTGTAGTAATTTATTTTTATTAGACCATATATTTGTATATATGGGTGCAGCGCAGTAAAATATTCCATATGTTGTATGAATGAACATACTGGATTGTGATGCACACAGTTCTAATGAACTTGTAGATATGGAGCAACAATGTTTTGATTCTTTCACTCAGAGTCTGTGTACTTATTAATAGTTTTGAAGCAGAAAGAAATGAATCTTCTGGACAAGGAACCTAGTGCTGCAATTGCATCTCATCTTGTGACTTTAAATGACTTTGTGAATGGTAGCACAATTGTCTGTCCTGTTCATGTCCTTCTCTTACTCAGCAAGGTATGCTGATATATATATATATGACAGAGAGAAATAGACTTTCTTAGGCATTTTTAAATATAAGTGATATATAGAATTACACATACCATTAATTCTAAAGCAAATCTTTGGAACTCACTGTGTTAGGAAAAAAAACCAAAACCCTACTTACTGCAGGAATAGGAAGAAGTTGATATAGATACAACACTGTACAATTCTTTAGTCAGAAAACTACTTCCTACATAAAATGAATCCATACTAAACAATATTTCTTCAAGTAGCTTTCACTTAGGAACACTGAATGCAACATATGATGATCTGAGTTTTATGCAGTGTAACAAGATTAAAGGACATGTGAAAAGTACTCCACATATGTACAAACTATCAGCTGCACAAATATGAGATGGGAAACGAGTGGCCAAATGAGGATGATCTGGGAATTATAGAGGATTGCTAACAGAGCATGAGTCAACTGTGTCATGTTGTTACAAACAAAGCAAATATCAAGCTACTATGAGCATACAGAACATCCTCTGAAAAATGCATCCTATAATCCTTCTGCTTACTCAGCCCTGATCAAACCTTAGCTGAAATGCTGTGGCCAGCAATGTGTCCAGCAAATCAGAGGGAGAAGCAAGTGTAGGAACTTCTCTATAGCTCAGATATGCGGAAAATAGCGTGCAGCTGTAAGAACAGTGAAGTATTAGAACAGATTTCCTAGTGATCTTATAAACACCCTGACTTTTGAAGCATTCAAGGCAGTGGAATTGTCAGTCAGGAATGACGTACTAGTAACAGATGCTACTTTGGGCTGAGGAATGGGCTGGATGACCTTTGAAAGTCTCTTACAGCAATATTTTCTAGGACTCTATTGTCCAATTTTCTTAGATAGATAGATGAAAAAAATGAGTATATAAAATCTCATTAAGTCTGTGATTATAAACACAAAAGATTCTGTCTTCAAAAGGGCATTAGTAAAGCTCTTGAAAAAAAGGTTTTATTTCAATCTGAGTGAAAGCAAGCTTTGTTCTTCCTTTGATCTGAAAAGAAGATGCTTTCCAAAATAAGGTTCATAATGAGGCAGTGACTTTTATTTTCAAGTAAATTTAGTTTATTTTAGTCTTTGTTTGTATGTTTGTTTTTATATAATGTAATATATTTTATCTTTGAGGAGCAGAAACATACTCTGAAGCCCCTGCAGTTCCTTTATAGAGCACTAAAAAGTTCTTCCTCAAAGTTTGCAGATGTTTCCTTTGATTATTCAAAATATGTACGTAAGTGGAATCTTGTAGAAAGACTAGCAAGATTGATGGAAATGTTTATTTCATGCAATTTACCAATCCATGGAAGCAGGACAAAGTCTGACCTGTTTTCTTTTATAATTCATCTTCCAGCTTTTTGTCAAAAGCTTTTTTTTGTTTGTTTGTTTTTTTTCTCCAGAAACTCCAATGAATTGATTATTTAAATATGATATATATTATTTTATGCAGACATCAGCACTGTCATCTTAATTCTTCTTTTGCTACTATGAAGTTCCTACAAGCGGTTTTATTTTCCAGATGAAGTCCTTATTTGGAGAGACATCTGTATTTAAATGATATATGATTAATCTTTATTTGGCTATTTATTTATTTTTAAAATTTGGAAAAATACTGCATAAGAGAATTTTGAATGTTCAGTTCTGACAGGAAAGAAGCATATCAATATACCATTTCCCTACTTTTCCTTCAAGCCTGCTAGATGGCTTATGAAGGTGATAACATTAGTCAGGGAGAATCAAAACTTTAAATCAAAACTGAATGTCTATCTAAAAGATACACTCTCTCATGGAGAAGGTATGAACTGAATGCATGAATTGATAGTTCATATTTTTACACAAGTGGTTGGAATAAATAAATGGTCTTTCCGTTCTTACAGTGTATGAATCTGAATTCAGTGTGAGTACTCTGAAAGACAAAATAAAACTCAATGAAAGTAAACAGTCTTAAAATCAATATTAGTTACACTAACAGGATAAAAGAGAGAAAAACAGAACCCCCACCCCTCCCCCCCCAAAAAAAAAAAAAATTCAACTCAGAATTGAACAAAACGATAATAATAAAATAATAAAAATAGGTATGATTCCGAAAGGTGACCTGACAATTCCTGTGTTCTCTCCCATTACTGTGGCAATTGATGTGTTGTCTTGCTCCGTAGGATTTCTCAGATAAAATAAAAACTAGCTGGAAACCAAAAATTATGTCTTCTGGCTGAGTGATATGGACTAGGCAATAAGAAAAAAAAAAAAGTGGTGAAATATGAATCAAGAAAGAACCTGGTAGTGTTTCTGTCTCTTCATTTGTTCTGACATGATAATGGTGATGGTAAAAATTTGCTGTAGTCATTAAAGCATCAGATCCAAGTGAAGAGCACACAAGGAGCAGAAAGAAAGGAAGCAGTGCCCATTAAAGTCACAATTAGAAATATAATCTTAGCTTTTAACCACAGAGGTGTTAACAACACAGCAGACTGCCCTCTCAACTCACCACACTGCTGCTTAAACAGTGTATTTAAAATAGTCCTCAGCTGGCATGCTTAGAAATGTCATCCTTTAGCAATGTGCGAGCATAGCATATAACCAGAAAAGCATTAAATGGCTATCTTTCTGTAACTGGACCTGAGAGTGCTTTCAAGTTAATGGCTGCAGGTACACTGCAGCTCTTGCTCTCTCCTTCAGAAATCCCCCTTCTGCCCTAGTTTTCATGTAAGGAAAACCTGCAGGCCAGACAAGAAGTATAACTTGCTTTAAAAGGACCACAAGAGGTCCTTTTAAGGACTTGATTGAAGCATCTCCCAGCAGCAGCTCATGGATCATTTAGTTCTAATATCTAATATTACAAGCAACTATATTGAGCAATTTCATGTCAGATGTATGAAGCAAAAACTTAAAAGTAAATTCTTCCTCACCTATTTTCTTGTAACTCAATTTGCAGTAGAGTATCATGGATAAAATTTATTAATTGACAGTATCTATCTTTTAGACTTTTGAAACATACTTTAGCATAAATAATCTTTCAACTTTCATTTCATTAGGTTGAAGTTTTCTACAACACTAAAGGTTTTTCAAGCTTTTGTTCATATTAGTAACCAGTCTTAATTCATATTTCTTTGACAATGAGCAGAAATGTTTATAGTATTTCAGACAGACATCAAGAGTGCCTTGTAAAATTGCATTAAAGCATTGCATTGTCCCATTCCACTGTTTGTATATTTTTAGATAAAATGTGTTGAAGGATGATATTTTCTTGTGGTTTTATGCTCAAATACCTATTCTGCCTCCTGTAAACACTTCACCAGTGTATTATGAAGATGAGCATAATTGGCTGTTTTTAGCAAGTAATAGGAGAAGGGAAAAAAAAATAGAGGTCGAGTTGACTGAAAGTTCAAAATGTTCATGGTTAAATTATAAAGTAATAAGCACAAAAATGTTTGACAAATATTTCAGTTTCTTTGACATTTTTGGTGGAAGATGTTCTACATGGTTCAAAGACAAAAAAAGAGATGTAATTTCAATTGTTACTTAGGTTGCTCTGAAAGTAATGCCTTCTACATATTTCCATGGAAATTGTGACAGACACAAAGAGCACAATAACGTAGTTTGACAGCAAATTATCAGGTACAAAGTACTATTTTTCAACATTGTCACTGCCATTAACTACATATTTTCACCAACACTGAACAGGAAACTACATGACAAGCTTGTAAAAATCTGCACTAGCAGGGGTGACTCACTGCTTCACAGCTGCTATCACAGAGCTGTTACTAGGAGAGTGCTGCCTGTGGAGTCCATCTTTCATGAATTTTTAACACATGGAAGTTGAAAGATGCCAAATTTGGACAATACAGTGGGTGTGACAGGACAGTCCTGTCAAGACGGTTATGATCTTCAAACTGGCGTGGAGCCTGGCATTATCATGTTGCAAGAGAAAGATGATTTCTCTTCTCTAGCTCAGGAAGTTAAAATCTGCAGCTTAGTCAGTAGTGCAATGTAACATTCTGAGATGATGGTTCCAGGAAATCCAGAAAGATCCTTCTTTTCCTATCTCAAAAGACAGTGCACATCACAATATCCACTGAAGACTGTGTCTTGAACTTTTTCTTTGATGATGAATTCACTTCACCACTGTATAAATTGCCTTTTTGACTCTGGTTCATAATGATGACACCACATCTCATTGCTGGTAATTATGTAATCCAGGAAACTCTCTCCTTTAGTGTCACATAGGTTCAATAGGTCCTGACAAACTTGCATACAATGTTCTGCTCCTGTGTAAGCATTCATGGGACTCACATGACACAAATTTTGTGATATTCCAGTCTTGCCACCATCATTTCCGATGCACTGAGGCTGATATTCAACTCCATACACAGTTCCCTGGTCATAATCTTCTGACTCACATAGATGAGATGATTCTTGGTGTGACAGGACATGGTCACCTGGAATGTGGCTTGTCTTTCATGTCACTGTCACCACTGCTGAAACACACCATCCAAGCCTCACTTGGCTCACTGTTAAGTCTCAATAAATCTTCAGCAAGCATCAATGACTGCCAATGGGTGTGATTTCTTTCCACATGGAGCAATTCAGTGACACACATTTGCTTCATAAGCACTTCCATGTCAGACATTAATTTGTTAGACTATTCCTCCGCTCCAAACTGTCACACAGCAACAAAATTTAATGTAATTTTGTTGGGAAGATTTGACCTTTACTGCCTGTTCACCAACATTCACCTCTGACCTAGTGGGCCAACATAATTTAATGGGAGGCATTACTTTCGGAGCGCCCTTCTTGTGGATCTATAACAAAATTCTCCTGTCCAACTCGTCCACATTTTACCATTTTCTGTGTAATGTGTAACCTATGATCTTCCTTTGAAGATGTAGCTCAGGACTAAAATCCAACAAAGGCTCTTGAAATGACCTGTCATCTAATTTTCAAAGCAAATAATTGATATACATTTTGAAGCACATTTACAGGCAGGTTTTATAAATTCATAGATTCATAGATGCATTAGGTTGGAAAGGACCTACAAGATCATCTAGTCCAACCATCCTCCTATCACCATCCCTACCCACTAAACTACTAAATCAAATCCCTTAGCCCCTCATCTAAACGCTTCTTGAACAGCGCTAATTTGGCACAACCAATAGATTTTCACTCCCACTGAGTGTTGGAATGCAACAGAAATGCTGTAAATCTGCAGTGCTAAAGCTTTCACGCAGAAAAATATTGTGACATATTGTAAACTTTAGTCTTCCTGAATTAGCAGTGAACCTCAAAGGCAGATCTTTGCAGGTACAAGAAGAAGACTACATGTCAGCATAGTACAGTGTCAATAACAGAAATGCTCCTAAAGCACTGCAAGTCAAACTGCAGCTGTGTTAAATAGAAAGCAGTCCCATACATGTAACTGTCACTGTTCCATGCAGATGATCTGAACAGAGTAGAGGATTTCATCTCTGAAACATTCCCATGTTTCTTTCCCTGGGCTTTAAGCATGGCACAAGATTTTGGTCACAGAAGCTTTGCAAGTTATACCTTGGTGAATCTTATCAAGGATGCTGTAAGATCTCAAAACATCTTAAAGCTTACATGTTTGTTCAAGAAAATGAGAGGTGGGAAGATGATGATTTGTGATAAAGCTGGTTTTTTTTTCACTGAATCTTCCTCCAAAGATCAAATACCTTCCATGGATTTTCTGTTATTTCAGAACAGATATTAAGTGAATCAAAATTGTGAATATAAGGATAAAAAACAGAATGATGATGTTTCAATGTTCTTTTTAATTTTTGTCTATTTTTGTGTTTTCCAGCAAACAAAATCATGTGCATGGTTGTGTGATGGCAAGCCAAATCTTTCATGAATCAATGATTAATCACCCAGGACATTTGATTTGGCATTCCGACATATACACAGGATGGTTAAAATACTATGAGAAATGATTTTCTTGCATTATTTCAGTGGTCCACGCTTTTCATGCATGGTAGGATTTGGATTTTTTCCAAACCATTTACTGAGACCTACTTCTTTCTAACTGTGTTATTCTAATACCTCTGAATTGAGTTTTACTTGTGTTCTCTTGAAGAAACATAAACTACAGAAGAAAAGTAAACAACTTCTCTGTCGGCAGAAAGTTCTGTAATTTCAGATGGAAATGAACAGAGATTAAAGAATCTGTGTTTGTCTCTTTGTTTGTTTGTTTAAAGTAGGATTTTAATTTTGCATAATATAGTCATGTAATCATCAAGATTGAGAAAGACCTTCAAGATCCAACTAACAACCTGATTAACTAGTCCCATCAGTAAACCATGTACAACTTAGTATCACAAAACCACTAAAATTTAAAAGCAGCTAAAAAGACTAATTTCATAACCAAGACATAGTGCAGTTGGTAGTATGGAACAAACTCAAACTGAAAAACTCTTCCTGAAAAATCAATTTTCTATTTCTTTTCAATAAATAAATTAAAATATAATGTACCACTTAATTTTGAAAGCAATAATTTATCTGATCATGTTGGATATTTGGAAAACTGTCTTCTCCAAAAGAGTGCTCAGGCACTGGAATGGGCTACCCAAGGAGGTGGTTGAGTTGCCATCCCTGAAGGTATTCAAGAAATGTGAAAATATTGTAGTAAGGACCATAGTTCAGTGGGAAAATATTGGTGATAGGTGGGTAGTTGGACCAGAGGAGGTTTTCAACCCCTTCCCGCTTGTCTTGAGAGCAAAACTTTCAACCTGACCCAAAGTCACAAATTTTCTTAGTTTTTTACTTTTCCACCTTACAAGGTTATAATTGTTACATCCCACAACATTTCTGTCCATCGTAATAAAAGATGAGTTGTTAACAAATACTTCTTACCTAGTAATAAGAAGCAGCAATGTATTCGGTATTGTATAAGCACCAGAACTGTTGCCATAAGATACTGACTGAAGAGTTTAATAATGAAGATGTTGTACTAAAAAGACAGTTAGATAGTGAGGACCACAAATAACTAGACAGCTAGAAACTGTGGGTGGTTGAGACAGAAAAGTTGTGCAGAAGGGAAAAAAAGGTAATATATTTCTACGGTTTCTATCAAACAAATTTTTGAAGGAAAAGAAAAGATAATTCAATGGAAGAGACATTTCATATACAGAATCATGTCTGTTGTATTGTGAAGGTTGTGAATGCTATCAGTAGTACTCTGGAGGTGACTGACACTCTCTGCTGACTGTACAAGGAGCCCTGATTATGTATCTAACTTTAAAATGTTTAATATTATTGAGATTATCCCCTTCTAATTAATTCAATTTAAAAGTTTCTTAATGCAGACATTAACTTCTACTGGCCAGGCCAGAATACTAAATAATAGACAAATATCAAAAAACTACAAGTCAACTTTATTGTGCACAGATTGATAGAAGACACATAACTCAGCCTTTCCTGCTTCTTAAGGATACTATTTAATTTATTTTTTTTTTAAACTGCTCTTTAGCCAAGTATTGATCTCAGATAAGTGCTGAGATTTCTGAGAAACACTGGGGTTAAGCTTTTGTATAATGCTGGTATTGTGTCACAGAACACTGGCAATTCAGTTCTTATTAGTTATTACTCTCTCAACAGCAAAACAGAGCTGTTTCATATGAACAGTTTTAAAGTAAACTTTGGGCTTGAAGATGAAAACATTTTCACAAGAAAAACCCAGAATGCTACTTAGATTCTGAATTTGATAACAGATGAAGAAAACAAAACAAAACAAAACAAATTAAGCTATAGCTTATAAGTATTGTCTTTGTAGTTACTAAGTATGACATAGAGACAGCCTCAGATTCTGGGTGCTAGTTGATATGCGACAGCACCAAAGGCTACGCATTTTTTCTAGTTAGTTTGATGATGCTTATTTCTACTGTCTTGACGTCTTATGATGTCTTATAGTATGCAGAGAAAGTTGAAATGGAAAAGAATGCACCAAAACTCCATTAAAACAATTTTCTGTATTTGAGTGGTCTGTAATCACTTTGATTAAACTTAATGAAAAATTAAACAATAGATTATTAATGTTGACAAGGTAGCAATCTGTCTTGTTTTGTATAGAAGTTTTGAGAGTCAGCTAGAAAGATATCTGGAAAGACACTGGGATTCCAAACGTAATTATGATGGCAAATATATTTTCCGAAACAAAATACTAGGTAATAGGGATTCTGCGTGTGTTTCTTCTGTTAAAAGAGAACAAGATTTTGCCAATGCCCCCATCCACTTGCTAGTGATGAGAAAATACTTTTACTGGGACAATGGGACTTATCCTTTAAATCTTTCAAAGATTTTATTTAAAAAATAAAATAGCCACATACATCCATATAAGAAAGAAATGATCAGAGAAATGTTTTACATCTACAGCTTCTGTTTGTTCTTGGTATTTCTCATGGCTACATGTAGTACGTAAAAAATATATATATTAAAATATCTTTTTTTCATTCAGATTATTCCCAACAGGTATAGAGAAGGATAGTTTCTTTGCACAGTTAAAAGCATCAAAGAGGACTCCACTCAAACAAATCAACCTTCTGTGGTCATTCTGCTTCTAGATGAGGTTTGGAAGGTCATGATTCCACATATTTTATTGTCTCTGTCTACCTGTTTCCACTACAATCTGTAGTAATTGCAGATATGTTCTCTAGTGACTTCTTTATCTTTGCAGGACTAAAACTTACTGTATTTGCCAGCATGTACAGATGGTGTGGGATTTTGATTTGTATAATTTATAAAGAAAATAATAAAAAAAGCAAGGACAAAGAAAATCAAGATGTAGAAGATGTCTTCTAAATGTCAGGTGTAATATTAAAGGTGGTGAGCATGGTAGTTGAAAGGAAATGAAAAGTGGGAGTACAGCCCACACTCATTATGGAGAAGAATTGCAGTGCTTCCTCCTGCCTGGTGGCTGGAAGTAAAGAAGTTGAATTTTAAAGAGTGAAAACAAGAGATGAATATTGCAGAGACATCTGATAGGATCTGAGCAGGTCTAGATTACTTGACCCAAGAATGCTTCTAATTCTTTTCTTCTTGGGTACATTCTGTCCACATAGAGTTTCATATTAGAAATTTCATTGTCTTTGTAAACTGGGCAAGTGTGTTAGTTGACAGTCATTAAACACCAAAGGTTGCTAACATGTACAGTAAGCAAACCCACAGGGCTGTCCAACAATTTGAGCTGGTTTGATTCTATATTCTTACCATCATTATTTTCTTGAATGCTTGATTATGCCTTAAGAAAGATCTAAGGAAAGGAAAAGAATGACACCCTGGATCACTTTTTGACTTAAGCAAAGCAGACTTTGCATCTTCCCCTTGGCCATCTGGCTCTATGCCACATTTCTTTTTAAAAATTCATTTAAAGAGTATTTCCAAGTAATACCAGGCAATCATGGAGTACAGTGAATGAATACCTACCATGTAAATACACAGCAATCTCTGTCAGGTACAGTTTCCAGTCATACAGTATTACTCCTGTACCCACAAGGATGAGTCTAGGCACTTTCATAGAGCTGTCAGTCACTCTGGTCCACACAAAATAGAAGCAATCTTAAATAAGTCATTTTTTATGTAATTGAAAAAGATAAAGGGAAGCGTATGACATATGTCTATCATTGTCTGTCTCCCCTACTGTAAGGGACAAGACTGGGCTCACAGATACAATAATGTCATAAATGTAGTGACATGAGTAAGGAGGCTTTTGCCTTGAGAAAGAGAAAGTGATGATGAGGCCATTAATTAAAACAAAGACAACTGATATTTGCCAAAGTGGGGAAGCCCCACAAGTTCTTACCTGGACAGTGCCATACACAGCAGATGAAATATTCAAGCTCTAGGAGAAGTACAGCAGCCTAGCACAAGAAACTGAAATTGAGTGTGTGAGGAGAGCTTCACTGACTGGCAGAGATCTCTGATTCTCTTAAATATACAGCTCATCATAACTGGACATGGAAAACTATTATCGGCCATCCAAAGTTACCAGTTCTTCTGTTTGCATTTTCCTAGTTTAATCCTAAATCGTAAAAATGCAAAGATATTAATCTCTGACAGTAGCTTTTTTAGGCATGTGTGGTTCAGATACTTGATTTATTAATCACTGTTATTACAAAAACACAACTTCGAGAAATTTGACTGAATGAGGCAGCATTTCAGGAGGATAAAATGTATGAAGCAGCATTTCAGAATTTTACCTGAATGAAACTGCAGCTATGCCCTCTCATTTTCACTCAGTAGGTTAAAGAATAGCAGCACTTCACTACCAAGTGCACATTCAGTAAGACTAGCAAATACTTTAAAGCACAGAAAGCATAGATATAGTTCATACAAATGTTTTTTGTTTGTTTGCTTTTACTAAGATAGAGCTACAAATATCTACAGTTTTAATTCAGAGATACATGCATATTCAAATGTACAACTGCAGAGGTCATTTTTATTTTTATTTTTATTTTTATTTTCATTTTTATTTATTTTTATTTTAAGAAGCCCAAAATTTGACTTTGTTATTTGAAATCTGAAGATAAAACTGCAGGCAAAAACAGAAAGATAGGGACTGAGATAATGAGATTAGGAAATAAAGATAGTACTCAAACATGTCAAGGACAAGAATTCAGCATATTATTTATCTAGGCAACGACTTTATAATGTATGAAATGAACACTTAAGAGCAGGGAACATACTGAAACGTGGATGGTTAAATAATAATCTTCTTTTTCCAAACTGTCTGAAGCTTTCCTTTAACATTTTGTGCTAACATCCTCTGTCATCCAGAACCAGAAATCTTCTTTGGTACTTTCCCTATTCATATTATTCAAATTCCATAACTTGAGAAAATCTTCTCATGATTTTCTCTGAATTTAAATATTTCTTGTTTATATCTACCCACTGCAGTGTTCTTTCTAAACCACTAGAAGACTAAGGAAACTTCTTACAACGTTCCTATGTATACACGTATACCTGTAAATTATATATTTTGTGTATAAATACAATTATACACATCTGTGTTTATGCATGTATATGCACAATTGGATAGATCAATAAAATAATACCAATAATATCAAAGAAAGTGTAAGCAAGTTGTTCCACTTTTAAATGCCATATGCAAATCTCTGAAAGGAGCTATAAAACTTTATATCAGCTGCACATCTGACTACACATCTATCTCTTTTACCTTATTAGTCCCCATAATACTAGAATGTATTTATTTCTTTGTTCCTCTACTGTCATTTTTATTTCTATTCACTTTATTGAATAAAATCTTCCAGAACAGAGACTAGACCTTTTCCATAAAACTCCTGCAAAACTTGCAGCTGTAACAGGCTAAAAGATTTAGCTGAATTTGAGGTCTCTATTGGAATTTCTCTCTAATAATAATAAAGTATTATATCAGAAAAGAGTAGCATGCCTACTCCCAAGCTAACTCTTAAGGCAAAATGGAATGAAGACACTGGAAAATTCTGTGGTGCAGGTGTAAATTGTTTGCTCACTTCTAATCTCCAACTGTTGATCTTTTCCCACAATAAGAACAAGTAAAAATCATTTTGGTTGGTTTTGCTTTGTTTTCTTTTATATATAGATGATTTAAAAAACTACCTGCAGGCTCTTGCATCAAAGCATAGATGTCAAAAAGCCAGATTCATTTTTATTATTTCCATTAACATAGAGTTGTCTTCAATTTTCTTTAAAAAAAAAAAAATCACCTCCTGTAACACAAATCCAGAAGAAATTTCAAGTGCATCAGCTAAATTAGACAGCAACTGTATATCTAAATCTAAATCATATGGGAGCACTAGCAACAACTTTAATAACACTCAGAGATAAACAGAAATTAAATATCACCAAACAGTATAACTATTAGAAAAAAAAAAATCCTTTCAATTGGCTAAAATCCTCTCTTCCTTTTAAAAGACAAGAAATTAATAATAACTGCTGGTTTGAATACAGCTCTGTTGATATTTGTATGATGCCCCATTATTGTGAATGAGGTCTGGCTTCTTACCAGATTCTAACATAGCCACAAGCTGTTTCAAGTACAAAACAGTATTACACCTGTCAATCAAAAGATGTTTCCTCTATTGCCAGTATGGTATTTTGGTGAAATATCAGAATGAGATGTTGCATTTGTGTCTTCTCTAATGTGAAATGTAATCTATTACCCAGGTATGAAGTCACTTCCTTTAGCACTCAGTGCCCATGGGTATACTCACACCAGGACTATACTTGGGAGACTAACTTTCAACTGAGTAATTTGGAATCTTATCAAAAGCCCATTGAAGTGAAAAGAAATATTCTCATTGATCTCAGAGGGCTTTGATCAGGCCCATGGCGAGCATGTACTTTAGCAATCTTTTAGTGCTCTTGCAACACGCACAGCCAAATGAATACTCTTAATCTTTTCAGTAAAAATATCATGAAAGTCAGCACAGGCCAGCTGACTGGAGTAAAAAGATCAGAAAGGGATTTAGCAAGTGAAATTTGGCACCTCAAAGTCTTTTGAGTTGCCAGTTCAACCTTTAGGCAAGCAAAAGTATTCAGAACTACCTTTACCTAGTTGCTGCTGATGCCTTAAGTCTGTCAATTCCAGTGTTTCTGTGGGTGAGGTCCCCAGAGAATTTAAATTAAATCATGGCATAAAGCTGTGATATAAAAACGTCTTCTGGTGCCAAGCTACTTTTTATTAGTGTTCACCTAAAACCCACCAACATTAATGAAATAAGTGTTGCTTTACCAAGCAGAAACACTTGTTCTAATAAGTGTGTTCTTACCAAAGCTATTCCTTCCCATGCTTTTCTGGAGAAGATCGATGTACTTCATGTGCACAACTAAAGAACGAAACTTTTCTCTTTTGGAGAGTTTTTGTGTGCAAGAATTCCCACTGTCATTCCGTCATTTAACTACAGAGGAATTTAAATCTTGTCCACTCTTCTTTGAGTGGTTTTCATTTTGCTATAATCTTTAGAGTATTTTGAGGAGCAGGCAGAGGCAGTCCTTTCCTTGCCTTGCTACACAAAACATATACACTCCATCTCCTGGAAATCCCAGGGCGGTTTTCCTCACAGTAGAAAGCTGTTGAGGAAATCCTCTCTCCCTTAAAAACCTCCCTTCCAGATTGCTGATCTCTCTGAATCTCTTATCAAAGAAAAGATTATATGTGTAGGAAGTTAGGAATTGGACGGTGAGGTGTGAGAAAATTTCTGCAGAAAATGTCAGCTTAGTGAGTGTACAGTCTGTTTAACTTTGGGTTTGCCTCAGCTTCTGCATTTTAAAAGTAAACATTTTGGGAAAACTCCCTTTCAGTGTTCATGCAAAAAAACACATTGAATTCAAGAGCTACAAAGGTTAGAGTGTGTCACAAGCTACAAATCCAGAAGAGAATGCTGCCCTCCCAGCTAGTGTGTTTAACTCTGCTTTTATTACCAAAATAATTTCAGAATTGCACTGAGACCAGATTTCTCTCAAAACAGAAATGTGGATTTATGCTTCTAGCTGGAGAAAAGTATAATCTTTTTTTTTTTCTATTTTTTTACTCTAGTGACCTACTAAGGAAAAGCTAAATGAATATTAGAATAATAGGTTCACAGAATCCTTAGTGTTCAAAGGGACCTTTAAATGCTCTCCAGTCCAACTCTTCTGCAATGGACAGGGAAACCTACAATTAGATCAGATGGCCCGGGGCCTGATCCATTCTCACCTTGAAAGTCTCCAGAGCTGAGGCATCCATATATCTGGGCAAAAATTAGGAATTTTCTGGTTAGATACAATAACTCCCCTGCTGATATCAGATATCAGATATACTGATATCCCCTACCCTCAGATTCAGTTATTCAGTGGCATTGTTGGGGTATCTGAAGTGGAAACAAATCTGTTTTTATACCCATGCTTCATACCCATGAAGAGATTATCAGGATAATTTTTATTACTAATTAATATTTGAAAATGAGCTCCTAATTCACTCAGGTGAATTTTAAAGTGCTACCTGTTGTCTTTCTCCTTTAAACTTAAACTTGCATCTGTGCTGGGGAACTTTGAGGAATTCTCAGTTTGGGTAACATCACGTGCTTCAAAGATTTGTGGTTGGAGAAAGTTTAGACAAGGGTTGTGCTTAGGAGGAAATAAAGCTTTGAAGAGGGTCATAAATATAAAGAAAAAAAAGGATAAAAGAAATCTGTGATTTAGAAAGCAAGCTTTAATTTTTTTTTTTTCTGGTGAAAGAAATCTTTAACAAGTTCTGCTTTCTCAATCTGCTGCTCTTTTCCCCCTCATTTTTATATTGGAGTGTTTTTTCTTCAGATTTTTATTTTAGATTTCTCCAATGCATTCATGTTTTTTGCACAGAAAATATGCTGTGACGCATTAAAGATATCTACACAAATTTTAGGCATTTGAATATTTGGAAATCTATGATAGAATCAGAAACTGGAAAAAATGTGGTGGAGCACGACCTATCAGTACTTTACAGTATGAACAGAGGAATAGACTGCTGTGTAAATGTTGCCATGGTGAATAAGGTGGGAGTGCTTTGTAGCTGCCAAACAAGAACAGCCATTTTCCAGACTAGTAATGCTATATTAACTTCTTACCTGAAGGAATAAAGTCGCTTTGTATGGACAAAAATTTGTCCTTGCAACAGGAAAAGTAAATCTGTACAAAATCTGTGACTGCACACCACTGGAAAATCTTCAGATGAAATTCCCAAGCATTTTAACATGATAGATTTTAATATGCATTGTTGTTTTGGGGCTGGGTGAACTTTGTTTGTTAGTTAGTTAGTTAGTTAGTTAGTTAGTTTGTTTGTTTGAAGCATTTTCTGCTTTGGTTTATTATGTGGTGGAGTTGGTAATGGAGCAGCATATTAATGTAGTGCAACATCAGCAATGCAAGATAGTGAAATATTTGCCTAGGTGACTATTTGCACTAAATTTGACTAATTCTACCACCTTCTTATCTGCTTGAAAGGCAAAACAGCTATACGATAACAGTCCAGAAGGTTCCCGCACATTGTTGATGATAACTTTTTGACACAAGTGATGGAGGAGCCAGTGAGGCAAGAAAGATAGGCTGCTAGACCTTGTACTAACAAAGGACTGGTTGAAAGGTTGTAAGGAGGATCCAGGGAACTACAGGCCTGTTAGCGTATCCTCAGTGTCAGGAGCAGATTGTCTTGAGGGAGATCATGCAGCATGTGTGGGATGACCAGGGGATCAGGCCTAGCCAGCATGGGTTCACGAAGGGCAGGTTCTGCTTGACCAACCTGATCTCCTTCTATGATCTAGTGACTCATCTGGTGGATGAGGGAAAGGCTGTTGATGTAGCCTACCTAGACTTCTGCAAAGCCTTTGACACTGTCTCCCACAGGATTCTACTGCAGAAGCTGGCAGCCCGTGGCTTGGACAGCCACACTCTTGGCTGAGTAAGGAGGTGGCTGGAGGGTCAAGCCCAGAGAGTGGTGGTGAACTGAATTAAATCCAGCTGGTGACCAGTCACGAGTGGTGTTCCCCAGGGGTTGTGAGGGTGCCTGTCCTCTTCAATATCTTTATCAATGACCTGGATGAGGGCATCGAGTGCACCCTCAGTAAGTGTGCAGATGACATCAAATTGGCTGGAAGTGTCGATCTGCCTAGGGGTAGCGAGGCCCTACAGGGGAATCTGTACTGGCTGGAGAGCTGGACTGAAGCCAATGGGATGAGGTTCAACAAGACCAAATGCTGGTTCCTGCACTTTGCCCACAACAACCCCAGGCAACACAACAGGCTTGTGGCAGAATGGCTGAAAGACTGTAGAGGAAGCAGATCTGGGGAGTATTGACTGATGCTTGGCTGCACATGAGCCAACAGTGTGCCCAGGTGGCCAAGAAGGCCAACAGCATCCTGGCTTGCATCAGAAACAGCGTTGCCAGCAGGAACAGAGAAGTTATTGTCCCCCTGTACTCAGCACTGGTGAGGCCGCACCTCGAGTACTGTGTCCAGTTTTGGGCCCCTCACTGCAGGAAAGACACTGAAGGCCCTGGAACATGTTCAAAGAAGGGTAACAAGGCTGGTGAGGGGTTTGAAGCACAGGCCTTATGGGGAGAGGCTGAAGGAACTGGGAATATTCAGCCTGGAGAAGAGGAAGCTCAGGGGAGACCTTATTGCTCTCTATCACTTCCAGAAGGGGGGTTATGGTTAGCTGGGAGTTGGCCTCTTGTGTAATTAGTGATAGGACTAGGGGAAATGGCTTCAAACTGTACCAAGGAAGATTCAGGCTGGACATTATGAAATGCTACTTCTCTGAAAGGGTGGTCAGGCACTGGAATGGACTGCCCAGAGAGAGGTGGCAGAGTCACCGACCCTGGGGGTGTTGAAGGAACGTTTGGGTGTTGTGTTGAGGGACATGGTTTAGTGGGAGCTATTGGTGATACATGAATGTTTGGACTGGATGATCTTTTAGGTCTTTTCAACCTTGGTGATTCTATGATTCTATGATTCTATGAAAATGTGACCTTGGTTGCAGTGACCACGAGACAGTGGAGTTCAGGATGCCACATGGGGGGAGGTAGGGTAATAAGTAGGATCACAAACCTTGACTTCAGAAGAGCAAACTTCAGCTTCTTACAAGACCTGTTTGGAGGAATCTCTTGGTCTAGGGTCCTGGGGGTCCAAAGAGCTTGTTAAACTCAAAGAAAGTGGAGGAAAATGATGCTATCAGGATAGTCAACCTGTATTCACCAAGGGGAAACCATGTTTTACCAATTCAATAGCCTTAAGGTGGAATGACTTTTTGGATAGAATAGGGGAGAGTAGAGGATGTTGTCTACCTTGACTTCAACAAGGCTTTCAGCAGTCCTATAACATCCTTCATTAGCAAGCTCAGGGACTGTGGAATAAATGAGTGTATAGTGAAGTGGACTGAGAATGTTCGGAAAGGCAGATCTCAAAGGTTTGTGACTGATGTTACAGTCTAGTACAGACTAGTTGAAGGTTTCTAGTTTTCATTTGTCCTTCAAAGGGTCAGAACCAGATCTGGTCTTGTTACTTTAGTTATCTGGACAAAGGAACAAAATGAACTTTCATCATATTTACTGACGATATAGTGCTGGGAGAAGTGGTTGATATATCAGGAGTCTGAGCTGCCATCCAGCGGGACCTGGACAGTCTGGATTACTGGGCAGAGAGAAACACCACACAGTTCAACAAAGGAAAGTGTACACCTAGAGGGGAATAACTGCATATTCCAGTACAGATTGGGTGCTGACATTCTGGAAATTACCTCTGCAGAGAAGGACTTAGTATTAGTCAGCAATGTGTCCTTGTGGTCAAGAAGGCCAATGTTATCCTGGTGTGCACTATGAGAAGTGCAGCCAGTGGGCTCAGGGAAGTTGCCAACTCTGTCTATTCAACACAAATGGAACCACTTTCTGGAGTACTCTGTCCAGTTCTGGGCTCCCTAGTACAAGAAATACATGGAAGTACTGAATAAAGGACATCCTGCTTATGAGAAAAGGCTGAGAGAACTGTACCTGTTCAGTCTGGAGAAGACCAAGTGGGAATCCTGTCAAATATCTTAAGAGAATTGAGAGGATGAGACTGGGCTCTTTTCAGTGGTGTCCAGATAAAGGATAAAAGAGGCACAAACTAAGATAAAACAGAAGAGGCACAGAAAGTGAATATAAGGAAAAACTGAGTCTGTCAGAGCACTAGTTGCCCAGTGAGGTGGTGGAGTCTCCTTCTCTCAAGATATTCAAAAACTCCTAGATCCAATCTTGTTCAATCTGCTCTAGGTGACTTTGAGCAAGGAATTGGACTAGATGATACCCAGATATTTCCTCCAATCTCGACCATTCTTTGTGATGTATGAATTTACAGTCATCTTTACAAGCAACATTTTATCCACAATATTTTTATTGAATTTGTTGGGAGAAATTTTTTTCATTTAGTTCTGATGATTATAGAGAACAAAATTATTGGTTCTCCTACTACTGTTTCTGTAAAGAGAGTCACACTAGCAGTCAGGCATACCTCCATTAAACTCCTCTTGTTTCAACACAGAAAACTTTATTCCAATAAGACAGACTTCATGTTCTGCTGCAGCTGATCAGACATAGCAGTCTATTCATTAGTCATGGAGTCTAACCCACAGTCACAAAACAAAATAGAAATCATTTTATCCCCCAAGTGGTCAAATCCTATTCATTGTTAGACTATGCTATTTATCTATCTATCTGGGATTTTGTGATTTTTTACTGCTTCAGTTCAGTGACTTTGTGAAAGGAGGATACGTCTTTTGAAATTCCAGTAATGGAACATGTATTGGAATATAAGGGCATCCTAGGGGAACAAGTAACAATATGTAGGATTATTCTTTACCAAAGAAAATTTGTTAGATCCCATCTAGAAATTTGGCAGCTAATTTTGCTGTCATCCAGATCAGCAGTCATTTTAGGTTATATCTATCCTACACTCAAATTAATACATTCAGCATTAATGAATAATAAGAAGACGGTGATGTACCACAGTTAAATCCAGGGCTGCAGGGTCTTTTTACAAGAAGACAATCAATGGAAGTTAGAAGTAATCATCAATAAAGAAGTTCAAGTCACTGCACTATGTATTTACTCCACTAACCTTAAAACATTTTATATTATCTGCTTTACAAGTGTTTATTTAAGAAAGCATCACATTTAATCTATTTTGGATTCAAGCTCTGAAAAAAAAACAAATCATGCTACTCTCTAAAAACAGCAGAAATTCATCAACATTTTAAAACTGTTGAAATGTATGACCTATCTGTATGGTGGTTGTATATAAAGTACCACTAAATAAATTCATTAAACAGCAAAAATATTTCCTTTTAAAATTGGACAATGAGAAAGACTATTAAGAAAGACAATTTAATAATCTTTTAAAACAACATAATTTATTCTTTGCACAAGGTTTGTATTTTCAGCTTGGAAATAGAGGTTTCTGGAAATCCAAAGATCTGCAAATGTGTATCAGGTTACTTACATGTTTTTCTTTTTTTTTGTCACCACAGATGGTACAGTTCAGCTCATCGGAACTTTGATTTAAATCTCTGAAAGCAATATAGTCAATACTGGATTCAGATACTCATTTATGTCACAGAAAAGAGAGACTATTTTTAGTGACATATATTTTTTCTTCTTAAATAAAAGGTGAAAATCAAAAGCTAACAATTGAAAGCAGAGATCTTGTTGATAGTAACTCAGTAATCTATTCCTATAAGCGAGGAGTGTAAGGAATGTCTCCTTACCTTATGATTTAAATGCATAGCTCAGATAGAAAATGGTGAAAATTCTAGCTAAGTTATATCAAAATATCTCTGAAAATAGAACTTGAGATGTTCTGGTCAAAACAAAACAAAGCAAAACAAAAAAAAAAACAAAACAACATCAAAAGAGATTCAGGATTCTGCCTCAAGACAAGTGAAAATACATCCTTCTCAGATAAAATTACTTATTAAAAAATCACTTCATTATTTCTGAATGCTTGGGTCTGGCAGTATTTAAGTTCCATAACAGCCTATTCATATGACAGAGAATTGGGTCCCAGATTTTCTTCTCAGTTACTGCAGATCAGACCAGATCTAAACTAAAGTCTTGTTGACCTTCTTGAATGCTTATGCCACACAGAGGTAAACACCTTGTCTTTGCATGCCATTTCTGCTCTCCCTTTCATGTGGAAATACTGAGCTTTCCATCTGCTCCTTTCATAACAGAATATCTTTCTTCGATTTGACTTTGATAAATCCGGCTCCATGTCCTCCTATGAGCTTCGCAGTGCTCTCAAAGCTGCAGGTAAGGCAAGCACTATGAGCACTACAGGTAAGACAAGTCAGACAAATTTGCTGTAGGCAAAGCTGGCTGCAGCCAATGATGCCAGCTGGGCACCCCTTAACTGCAAGAAGCGCTAAGACCCAGAAAGGACTTGGGTATGTAGAAGGGAAATTGAATGGACTTTTAGCATCTAAGTGGAAACCTGCAAGCTCCTTTATGATGACCCTGCAGCCTCTTCCTGAATGTGTACAGAGATGTAGGTAAGACCAAACATCCCTTTAGTTAAAGCACCTGTT
>VXAB01010555.1:101633-146878 GCA_013399175.1 Odontophorus gujanensis | reverse complement strand
TTTTTTTTTGTCACCACAGATGGTACAGTTCAGCTCATCGGAACTTTGATTTAAATCTCTGAAAGCAATATAGTCAATACTGGATTCAGATACTCATTTATGTCACAGAAAAGAGAGACTATTTTTAGTGACATATATTTTTTCTTCTTAAATAAAAGGTGAAAATCAAAAGCTAACAATTGAAAGCAGAGATCTTGTTGATAGTAACTCAGTAATCTATTCCTATAAGCGAGGAGTGTAAGGAATGTCTCCTTACCTTATGATTTAAATGCATAGCTCAGATAGAAAATGGTGAAAATTCTAGCTAAGTTATATCAAAATATCTCTGAAAATAGAACTTGAGATGTTCTGGTCAAAACAAAACAAAGCAAAACAAAAAAAAAACAACAATATCATACTTAAAAAAAAATAATTCACAGTCCCCAAAACTAGACACTTTTCAAAAGCAATCTTTGCCAAGGGAAGCCTGTAGTGCAAATATGAGATGACATGACCAGATGTTTTAAAAAAACACTGTTACATAAGTCTACTACATTTCTCTTTGGTTATAACCTTGGGATGCAGTTACATGAGTCTTTTTCTTGTTTTTTAACACAATTTTAATGAACCACTGTTTCTTCCCCTCTTCTAATTTTTAACTCCTGCTTTCTTAACTATCATGTAACTGTTTGTACAGCTATACTTTAAAGAATTTAATAAAGCTAATTCATATTAACATGAACTACTACTACATGTATTTATAGGCATGCACTATGTTAAAATTTTTGAATCCTATCTTCTGAATATCTTTCAGCTAAGCCTCACTGCCATTTCTTCAAGTACATCTAAATGAGTAGTACATCATGTGATTAAAGACAAGCCATGGAAAAAGGTGTGGAAAGAAATGTATCTTAAACCAGTTTTGCCTCTAATCTGTCTGGAAATGAAAACTCAGGTGCCAGCTTACATATTGGATTAGTACAGAACATTGTTCTACTTTTTAGTGTATTTTACCAAGATTTTGCATAACAATACAGCACAGAAAATCTTTTGAAAACTTACTAATAGTTCCCAATCTGTTCTTGGGGAAAAAAAAAAAAGGGAGTAAATGTCTTGTATTTAATCATTAAAATCAAATTTTTTTGAACCATATGTCTATGTTAATATTAGAAATAGAGGCCTGAAACAAAAAGTGAAAAATTCTACTTCTTTGTAAAATAAAAATTGCATGAAGACAGATTTTCTTGCAAGTAGGACAAGATCAATTAAACATTTCTGAACATTGTAAGAAATTCTAAAAATAAGTTATTCTTTGTGAAGACTTTTCCTTTTGTTGATATTATATCTCTTCCCATATACCCTTCAACAACACAATAGGTATACACCAATAAATTACCTTGTATCTATAAACACACCTGCCACTGAAATTAGCCTATATTAAAGTCTATATATAGAACTATATAATAAGTGATAAGAAGTGTTGTCATGTCACATGGATTTCTCAGCATTAGAGATTTTGTATCTGAATCATCTCAAATTACTTCAGAATGTTGTTAAGCACAAGTATTTTAGAATATCCTGTATTTCAACCTTAGAAATTAGATATTTGCTTTTCATATTATTTATAAGCTTTCTTTCTGAATATTTCTTATATTATTGGTAATATAACACCATCTGCCTATAAGTATCCATCTTTTTTTCTTGTTTTAACCTTAGGATACAAGCCTTTGGAAAATAATTCACCTCCTTTTTCCTGATCCATTACAATTTGCTCTTGAGTACTATAATGCCTTGAAAGACTGATTTTGAAACAAAGCACCACTGCAAAAGGTGGAGAATAAACAAAGAATAAAATAATAACAGTCTGTGCTCCGATACAATGGGATAACAGTAAGTACAGAAAGACAGATGGTAGAGTAAAAGAAAGAAATATAATGGAAGTAGTCAACATAATAGAGAATACCAACAGACTTCCAAGTCTTTTATAGACATTATGGGAAAAAATGGTATTATAGGAAGTCCCTCTCAGTAAGGGACACAGCACTAGAAGAAAGATGCTTACTAAAAAATTCTGCAAGATAGGGGGTGGACTTGAGATGAAACATAGGAGTAAGAAAATAGAAAAGGTAACGGAGACTTTTTTAAAATGGAAGTAAGCAATTTAATTTAATGCCATAATAGAGAAAACAGACATAAGAAAATGCAAAACTAAACAGGCACCTGACCAAAGTAATGAATTAGGAAGAGAGTATTTGAAGCAAAATATCAAACAGATGCAAGAGCAGCAAAACAGCAGGGAACAGGAAATACTTTGGACATTTAACTATGTTCTTAATACACACAATGAACAGCAAATGATGAAATTAAAGGCACGTTAAAACACTAAGCAAGATAAACTTCTTGAAAACCTTATTTGTAACTCATATTTCAGCACTGATCTGTTGCAGAAGCTCATGGTGAGATACACAGCCAGTGCGTGTTCGTAGCAGCCTAATGGCAATGTCTTAATTCTAATTCTTTAGTGAAGAAATTGCCAGTTCAAATTTCTCTGATTACTTAAGCTGTTCCAGTGTCTTTGGTAATTTATGTTTTCCATCACTGCAATGCATTATTAACTCTGTGAATTATTTTGGGATAAAGATAAAAACTAAGCAGGAGATTGCACAGACTTGGTAAAAATGCATCTTTACTGTATATATGTGACATGTCTGCTCTTCCTCTCTAGATATGTTCATAAGAGAGAACATATGAATATTGGTTATGTAGGTTATAATTCACTTATTCATGGCTTCCTTGTTCACATTCATTTGGTTCTCTGAATAGCTGCCTTTGCAAAAAACAGAATTCAAAGGAAGTCTAAAATAAATGTAGAGATGTTCATTAAACAAAAATGAATTACTATCCTCATTGTGTTCCGATTACCATCTCATCACCCTGAAAATACTATTTCAATTTGAAATTTATATAGATTCCTAGTAAGAAATGCAGGCAAGTAAATTCTGAAGGGCTTGGACTGAAGAATATGTGTTGCTTTGTACCTATAGTGCACAATAAAATAAGACTCTGTACATGTTTAAAGGCATAAGGTTAGAGACACACATACACTGAATCTACATTCATTACAGGGTATCTCTAACTTGCACCTACATATTCCAAATTCAAGGGCATCAGGGGATACAGTTGCTCAAACCACAATTCAGAATGTAATTCCTTAATCTTAGAAGAGTTAAAGAAACATTTGCAGCTTAGTTTGACATAGTTCTCCTTCTGTTTCCATTACTATACCTTGTAAAAGAGTCTCTTATTCATGATTCTACATCTCAAAGTCTACTCAATTACTTCTGTGCTTAGAATGTGGACATGAGTGTATTTTTACACCTAAGTACTATAAACCTATATATATTTAAGTTAGCATCAAAGGTAATTAATTCCAGACCTTTTTTTACTCCAAATAAAGGATATTCTCAAAGGAAATTCTGAAATAAAAGTTTTATCAAGGTGAAAATGAAGTAGAGAAAAACAAAGCGAAACAAAACAAAAATTGTAGAAGTGTTAGTAAATAGAATAATAGCAGGATGAAAGACAAAATTTCAAGAATATTAAAGAACAGAACAAAATAAAACAAAACAAAATGAATTAAGGAAAAATAAAGTGTGTTCAGGAACTGGACTTCTGATAAAACGCAGAAGAAAGGCAAGAATTTGGAAAGTTAAACAGATGTTTCACTTAAAGTTATCCTTGCTTTTGTAGATTTATGATTGCTTCATCTTCTGTGCTGTCAAATACAATACGAAGTATGCTCACTAAAAAGCACAGATTGTACAAATTGTTAATCATATTAATTTTTAAATCATGGGGTTATTTTTCTCTATATATCTGTTTAAGTGTACCAGTAGGTTTCTTCAGTTACATTCAGTGTACACCCATGAATCCTTCAAAGTTACCTCAGCCTATGACAAGACAGCAGCTCCAAGATCATTCCTTGCATGAGAACCATTCATCCTACAGATGATCTCCAGCTTCAGTTCTTGAAGGCCTGGCAGTGTGACATCTGTAAAACTCTGAATAGGATCCTTGGTGTCCCCCTAGTTTCCCTCATCCCTCTGCTTGGAAAATGCTGCTGGGATGGGGAGCAGTGCTGTTTATCTAGATACTCCTTAAGGTCTAGATATTCATGCATCAAGTAGGTATAGTATAAAATTTACAGGAGATTTGCACCTTTCCAGACTGAAAACTGAAGGATAATCAGGTTGCCTTGGAATAGCACAAATAGATAATGGATCACAGAATCACAGAATGGTAGTGGTGGGAAGGAACCTCTAGAGATCATTGAGTCCAACTCCCCTGCCAATGCAGGTTCCCTAGACCAGACTGCACAGGTGGGAGTCCAGGCAGGTCTTGAACATCTCCAAAGAAGGAGAATCCACAACCTCTTTGTGCAGCCTGTTCCAGTGCTTCATCACCCTCACTGTGAACAAGTTCCTATGCAAATTTGTGTGGAACTTCCTATGCTTCAGATTGTGGCCATTTTCTCTTGTCCTGTTGCCACACACTGCAGAGAAGAGTACAGCCTCATCCCTTTGCCTTTCACTCCTTAGATATTCATAGATGTGGATCAGATCCCCTCTGAGTCTTCTTTTTTCAAGGCTGAACAGACCCAGGTCTCTCAGCCTTTCCTCATAAGGGAGGTGTTCCACACCCTTTATCATCTTTGTAGCCCTCCGCTGAACTCTTTCAAGGAGTTCCCTGTCTTTTTTGTACCAGGGAGCCCAGAACTGGACACAGATGTCTGAGTTTAACTGCAAAGTAGGAGATAATTCATCTGAACCTATAGGTGTTTACCAGTGGGGCTTCACACGAGTGACCAAGTTTCTTAAATTTCTATTATGACCCATGAAAATAAAGGAATTCAACTTGAACGTAAAATGAGACCATTATCTGTGTCTGTCAGCACAGGTCACTGTGAGTTGATTTCTTTCTTCCAGTGAAATGAACATGAATCTCAGATCTCAATTTCAGCCCACTTAAATTTAAGAACTTAATTAATTCACTTACACACCCAAACAGTAAAAGATATAGTAGTTAGAAGTATAGGAAGTGATAACAGGAAAAAAACAATGTTAGAAGCCTTATGTATTGCCAAAGTACAATTAGTTACCTTAAGGTAACAGAGAGATGAATCTAAGCCATAATAGTGAACCTGGGTGATGACTAAAATATGGAAATGTATGTCTAAATCCTCCAGTACCTTGTAGATACGTCTATTGCTGATAACTATTTTGTTTCCTTTATATTTTCCACACAGACTCAATTCTTTGGCTTCCAACTACTACTTCCTTAATGAAGTGATCTAACAACCCTATGATTCACTAGGGAAGCAGGTGAGCTACACTGATGACATGGAATCACATGACATGGAGTATTATGGTCATTCTCATGTGGGATTTACTCTGACAGAGAACCTCATTGCTGTAGGAGATTAACTTAATTGCTGTCCCGAAATGCCTTTATCACACTAGGGAAAACAATATTAATTTAATTGAAATCTTCCTGTTGAATACAGACTAATACTGTATATTATCTAGCATTTATCAAACCTGAATGAACTGATCTTGTCATTTTATTTCCTATTGTCTTCCTGGTAAAAACAGCATGAATCTGCAGTTTCCCTTATGTGAAGAAACTGAAAGAAAACATTGTGAGGGCAAAAAACTAGAGCTCACTTGTGTTACATGGTGGAAGCTGAAATCTAAAGTAACAGAGATTAAAAATTGGTGGTGGCTTGTAAGTAGAAATTCCATGATTAGTGGATTTGTTCCACTAATCACCATATTTCTAAGTAAGAGTCCATTTTACTTGTTCTTTCATCAGCTAAAGGAACATTTTCTGGCAAGAGGATACATACTAAAGGCACAAGTGAAATGTAGAACCGAAGTGTGTTCTTAACCATAAAAAAAGGAATGTACTTTGTGTGTGTGTGTGACTGCCCATGTACACACTTGTATATTTTACATACAAGCATAGAAATAGTAAAATAGTAATTTAACATAGTTACATGTGATTATTTATATGTCTNAAGGAAAAAGCATAGTCATAGTTGAATGGGGATCAGCTGGTCAAACTGGAGACCAAGAGGAAAATACAAAAGACAGTGGAAGAGGAGACATGTAACCTGGGAGGAGTATAAAAATGGTTCTTGGTTGTGTAGGGATGGGATCAAAAAGGCCAAGGCCCAACTACAAGTGAACTTGGTAAGGGGCTCAAAGAAGGGTAAGAAAGGCTTCTATAAGTATATCAACTGTAAAAGGAAAGTCTAGGAAGACATACTGTCCCTAGCGAGCAATACAGGTAGCATAATAACAATGGACGTGGAGAAGACTGAGGTATTCAACAGCTTTGACTCAGCCTTCACTACTGACTGCTCTACACACAAACCTCAAGTGGATGGTTCCAAAGGTGGGAAATGGGGGAGTGATGTCCCTCCTGCTGTAAATGAAGACCAGTTTGCAACTGCCTGTAGAACATGAACATCCGAACAGTGTATGGGTCCCAGTGAGATGAATTACTGAGTCCTGGTTGACACAGTCGCCAAGCCACTCAGTGATATTTGAGAAGTCATGGCAGTTAGGTGATGCCCCTGGTGACTGGAAAAAAGGCAATATAGTGTCATTTTTAAGAGTAGAAAGAATGACACAAGTGTTGCGATCCAATTATTGGAGGCAATGGTTCGATATATATATATATACCCAGGGAAGATTTAGGCAGCAAACGAGACCAAAAATGCTGTCCAAAGATTTATTACAAATTTTAAGCTACTAAGGAAGACATAGAAGATGGGAAAGTTAGCGATAGCAAAGAAGGAAATCCTAGCAAACATTTTATAAGGCTGTGATAGTCACCACCAGGGATCCAGCAATGTTTTGTTGACCTGCAGTTCAGCAGAAGGGGTACACATTCTTCCCTGGAATTCTTTGGGTTTTTATCCTCACCAGCAGCTGGTTGATAGGGGCACTCCTGCCTACTTCAGTTATCAGGGGCATCATGTCCTGCTTGTCACAGTGCAGTAGCTGTTGGGGTGCCTGCATTTTGTTCATCAGGAGGAGCAGCACATTTGTTCTTCTACTGCAGTGTGCATGTTAGTTAACCATTAACTTCATAAGCTTGTTGAGCAGGTTGTTTCCTGCATGGGTGCTGCTGAACAATGCTTTGAGTCAGAAGTCGTTCTGGCCTCTTATAGCAGGGAACTACTGACCTGTCAGCCTCACCTCTGTACCAGAGAAGACCATGAAACAGATCCTCCTGGAAGCTATGAGGGCATGTGGAAGAGAGGAAAGTGATATCAGACAACAAGCATGGCTTCACCAAGGGCAGGTCCTGCCTGACCAATCTTGCCGCTTTTTATGATGCTATAACTGCATCAAAGACCAATGGGATCCTGAGGTACTCTTCCCTGGCCAGGACTCACTTGGAGCACAGTATCCAGTTCTGAGCTTCCAGGTACAGAAAAGACAGGGATCTCCTGGAGAGAGTCCAGTGGAGAGATACAATGATAAAGGGCCTGGAACATCTCCTATATAAGGAAAGGCTGGGTGACGTGGGTCTGTTCAGCCTTGGAAAAAGAAGACTTAGAGGTGATCTTATTAATGGTTATAAATATTTGAAATTTGGAAATCAAAGGGACATGACCAACCTCTTTTCAGCAGCCTGTGGGGACCAGACAAGGGGAAATGGCTGTAAACATGAGCGCAGGAAGTTCTGCACCCATGTGCAAAGGAAATTGTTCACAGCGAGGGTGACAAAGCACTGGAACAGGCTGCCCAGGGAGGTTGTGGATTCAAACAGTTAAGGCGTTAGACATGGACCTCCATAAAATTCTTCTCTCCAGATTGGAAAGGTATGAGTTTGACAGATGTACTTTTTGATGGACTAATAAGTACTTGCAATACCATATCCAGAAAGTGGTAGACAGTGTCTCAGTGTCTGGATGGAGATCAGTGGTGTCCCCCAGGGATCAGTTCTGGTACCAATGCTCTTTAGTATCTTCATCTGTGCCATTAACAGTGGGATTGAATACACACTCAGCAAGTTTGTGGACTACACTTAGCTGTGTGGTGCAATCAACAAGCCTGAGAGATGGGATTCCTTTCAGAGAGACTTAAATAGGCTTGAGCAGTGAGAGCAGGTGAACCTCTTGAGGTTCAACAAATCCAAGTGCTGGATCTTGCACCTCGATCTTCCACCTGAGTTGCAGCAACCGCCACCAGAAGTACAACCTGGGGGTTGTAAGGATGGGATACAACCCTGATGGAAAGGAATTCTGAGTACTGGTAGATGACAAGTTGGAGATGAGCCAGCAATCTACCCTCGTAGCCCAGAAGGCCATTCACAATTCTGGACTGCACTAAAAGAAGCATGAATGATACGTCAAGAGAGGTGATCCTGCTCCTCTACTCTGTTTTGACAAGGCCTCACCCAGAGTATTGCATCCAGATGTGGAGTCCTCAGTATAGGAGTGACAGACCTATTGGAGAGTGTACAGAGGAGAGCCATAAACTCGATCTGAGGGCTGGAACATCCTCCTTGAAGACAGGCTGAGAAAAGTGAAACTGCTTAGCCTGAAGAGTAGAAGGCTGATGAGAGATGATAACAGCCTTTCAGTATATAAAGGGGGGCTATAAGAAGAGAGGGGACAGACCCTTTAGCAGGAACTGCTCTGACAGGACAAGGGGAAGTAATTTCAAACTAAAAGAAGATAGACATAATGAATATAAGGAATAAGTTTTTCACAGTGATGTTGGTGAGACATTGCAACAGGTTACCCAGAGAAGCGGTGGGTGCCTCCTCCTGGAGACATTCAAGGTCAGGCTGGACAGGGCTCTGAGCAACCTGATCTAGCTGTGGATGTCCTTGTTCATTGCAGAGGAGTTGCACTATAAAGGTCCTTTCCAATTTAAAAGATTTCATGATTCTATCATTTGGGTATTATATAATGGAAATATATTATGTTGCCTCTTTGCTATAAATATATATAGTATTTAAAGTTCTGTTTAACAGCACTGCTGGATTTCAACATAACCTTACTGTATGGTATATGTACTATTAAAACAGAGTAGAACCACTCTTGAAAAGCTTGTGATCTCGACAGTCAGGACAGACAGAAAAAAAACGATAGAAAACAAATGAGAATTTTCAAAGAAAAAGAGGAAAAAAATATTGTGCAGTATTTCCTTACTACTTTTCACATGTTAATCTCATGACTCATTTTCCTTCATCTTGCTGCCTTGCCAAATATGCTACACAGCCTTGATTTATTACAAGTTGAGTCCTGTTTTATTTCTAGCCAAGAAGAAACAGTCTCTCTCTTTGAATGGAGGATGCTCTAAAAAATAAAAAACTGACTATATTTGCCCACCATCAAGTTTCCAGCCCCTTCTAACCCTGAAGTGTGGGACAATTTCTCATGTGCCTTCTTTACACAACAGGAGTTTTATATGTGTGCTTGATCATACAATATTGTTATTCTGTTCAAATAGTAGGACTACAAATCACGTGATCACAGTATGTTTTGCTATAAAATAGATTTATTAAATATAGACTGCCCCCTTCTTTTCATTACGAGACATTTAGCCTGAGAAGCAGTTCTTGAAGGGGAAGAGAGAACATGACAACCAGTAATTTGCGAGAGCTGGATCTGCTTCAGTGAGCAACAGCATTACCTGAGACAGTCTTGAACTCCTATAGTGAGCTCATAGGTCAAACAATACCAGACCTCCTTCAAATAAGAGAATGGCTTCTCTTGGGCTCTTTGTATTTCTGAAAAAGCCTGTATGTCATGTTGCTTAAACTAGTAGGGAGAAGGCAGGAAATACAGATAAAGAGAAACCTGTGGAAAATACAACAGAACGGTAAGAAATCGTTTAAATCTCTCTGGACCTAAGTAATTATTAAAAGAAAAAGACTGATGTCTCCAGTTTAAGTAAATCATTAGTAATTTTCTGCATTAGGAGAAATAGCTGAGTTCACAGAGATGTGGTAAAGATTTAAGATCATAAGTGCCTAAGTGCAATGTAAGATATAGTAGGAAACCCTCTTAAAAGGCAAATGCAGTGACAAAAACTCCCTGCTGCATTTAATAGATAATAAATGAGACTCCTCTGAGTTAACCTTTAGCCTGTATATTTCAGGGAAATGGTAAGACTGTTTTCAGAAAACTTGGAACAAAATTGTTAAGAACTAGAAGGATGATAGTTTAAATTATCCTGGATGATATTACATGCATCTAATGAAATACTACAGAGGGTTCACACTTCACTTTGCAGATACTGTATGCATGTACATAACAAAGTTCAAGGGTTCTTCAGCATTAAAACTAGGAAAAGCTTAAATAGACAGATAGAACATGTGGTCTTTGTAATGAAAATGCACCTAATATAGCTTTATTAATCCTACTTTATTAATCCTAGTTTCTTTCATTAATACAATAAATACACATAGTGGAAGTAAGATGATGCAAAATGCACTGACATTGGTAATAATTTAATCAAGAAGAAAATGTAAACAGCACTAAATGGAACTATGCATTCCTGTACAGTTAAGTTGAAACATAACTAGCTTCTATCCTACTTGAAACATTTTCTGCAAACATCTGAAAATTTAATTTGAGTACTCCTGCAACCAGATACTTATAGAAATAAAACATTTTCTCAAAATACATTTAAAATCTTATCTCTCTTTATGCTATTTACAGTATTTTTCTGGAATGTTTTTTCCCCTTTTTTCCTATTTTGTCAAGACAGATAATAATCCTGTATGTTCTATTGACTTTATCATCAGTGTTGTAGCTGAGTGTTTGCACGTCAGAGTGCTATAGTAGCTGCAGATCAAGATTTAATCACAGGAAAAAATAAATCAGATTTATTATATTTTAATTTTCCAAACTGTTCTTGGATATCTTAGAAGAAAACCATAAACAAAGAAAAAAAAATAAAACGGAAATTTGAAAATTTGTCACATTCTTTATCTATGTAATTTTTTTATTTACGACTAGGGATCTCAATAAACAGATTAACATCTCATCTCTCTAGCACAGAACATACAACAACAATATTTCCATTTCCAGGTGGAAAGGTCAAAACTCCAATAGATTACATTTTTAGCCAGTTGCCTCATAATTTTGTAGATACACGCATAAATTTATCTTTATACATCTGCTTTCTTCATATTAATAACATGTATAAGTCTTTTCTTGGAAAAGAATGCTTTCCAGAACTGAGATCTTCAGTGATGCTATTCTCTACTCCTGACAATGAATTCAGCTAATCAGGCATTCATGGCACTTATACAGGACGCATGCTTCATTCTCTATTCTCCTTCTCTTCTACTGTTGTGATACTTTTTCTACAGTTCTCACACAGTATTCAAATGTTAGTTATTGACACAGGTTTTAAAAATGCAAAGATGAATGTAGTGTGAGAACAGCTAGTCTTCTTCCTCAGGTTATGCTGTCGGAGCTCTTCTGTTTTTTGTTGTTTTTGTTTTGTTTTTGTTTTGTTTTTGTTTGTTGTTGTTGTTTTATTTCAGTTGTAGTTATAACACCATTTCTTTTGGTGTTACAGAAGAAGGAAATGATGAAGTGCTTTAGTGAACATCAGACCAGTCACATCTGTTAAAGGATTTAATAAGAATGAACAAGCAACACAAAGGACCACACAAGACAAAGACTTGGTTCAGTCTGTGTGCAAATCAATGGCAGAACTTCAGCTTGTAAGACTTCACTGACTACATTCACAGAAACTCAAGTACAGGCCCTATAAAGATCTTCAAAATTTGGGGCAATTATATATGATATAAAATTTGAGAAGCCCTGAGGTCAGTAAGACTACAGATACAACATATATAATGTATGTTTGATGTAAAAGATCTTTTTTTTTTTTTTTAAGAAATTCATAAGTAAAATATTTATATATTCTGAGGTCCACCTCTTAGCAGTTTGATAGCTTTTCCTCATACTGAATGCAAGTCTTAAGCAGTGTGATATCATGAGCAAATCTCTTAATCCTTATTGATACAGAGCAAGTTGAATCTTGGCAGCACCGGGAACATCACTAGTTTTCTGAAGCACTGCATGCATCAGTGCTACCCTTCAAGGTACATATTCGTATTCTTCCTTATACTCTGAAAGTTACATTTTGAAGTGATAGTAACACCATCTGCTAAAAAATAGTTCACCTGTGGGAAACCTTTTTTTAAAGTAAAATTAACTCAGAGCCTGTATCATTGTAAAATAGGAAAAACTAATCTGGATAATTAACTAATATGGTGGAGTAAAGATATAAACTGAGTTTCAGAGTAGCCAGAATGAACCTGATTAAGTGATAGAGGACACTCACAAATGGAGCTTTAATCCTTATTTCACAAATCACACTTCAACACTACTATTCATTTATTTACTTCCATTATCAATAATCTGGCTTAGTGTTTTATCACTCTACTGCATTCCTTTCAAGTCAGTTACTTTAAATTACAATCTCGTCAGGCAATAGGATGCCTGATACTGCACACATGCTTCATCAATAAGGAGTAAAGATGATGTCAGTCTAAACCAAGCCCTCCTCCTTATAATCTCTGCAACTGACAGATCATTTAGGAGAGCTACTGATCTGTGTGGACTGTTCCCTCTGAATGAAGCATGTATTATATTTGAAGTCCTCTGATTTTCTAGGAAGTCTGGTTTGAGGTCTGGCTATGATCTATATGAGATATATGGGGTGAAGATCAAATAACACACTATAGTTTGGTTTGTTAATTTCTTCAAACAGTGCTGATCCTATGCTAGTGCTGACCTATTTGATTATTCTGAAGAGGATTTGTCCTAAACTGTTCAGCATACATACGCTATGAGTGAAAAATACGTATATACATCGTTAAAGTATTAAATTCATCAAAGGTGAAATTCCAAGACTTCCTTTTATTTTCTATTCCTTTCGTGAAATGCATACACGTTTATTGTAGAGTTATTAAGTAAATGTGAATTACAGGGCTCTCATTCTGAAAAACTACAAATTATTGCCACCTAAGTGGAAGTTGTTGGTACTTTATAGTCTTTACAAACTTTATAATCTTTATAATCTTTATTTCACCTGTTAGTAACTATTGGGATTTACACAGCATGAAAGAAATACTCTTACTCATACCTATGACATTATTTGATCATATTTGATCATGATTAAACATTTTATATTACAGTTCCTTTTATAAATCATTTATGAGCTGTTAATGAACATTTTTAAAAGGTCATGCATATGAAAAAAGAATATAATTTATTTTCTGCTATTCATATCTGTATCTATTTCTATATTAATGTATATTATTATACTTTAAAACCATCTGGATTTGTTGCATTTGTGGATCTTTATGTATAATAAAAAGCAACAGGTAACTTCATGAATTTGCTCATGCACTGATATTTCTGAGGTCAAAATCCTGCTTGGCTATTGTATTTGTAGAATGCTACTTTTGATTGGCCCGTGGAAAAGTATTTTATCCACTTTTGAAGTCAATCTTACAATTCAGGTTTAATTAGCTGTTGGGTGATGTAGTGCAGTAACACTTTAAACTATTCAGTGCTAGAAAATACAAGCTTACATGCGAAGTCTGCTTCCTAAAACAAACCAGTAGAAATCTTTACTGATGGGCTGCCTTAGTCCATAATTAAGAGTTTTTTCAAATTAGGTTTTAGGGCATTTTCTGATAAGCAGAAAGTATTATGTCAAGTGTCTCCCATCAGTCATATTTACATTACTCAGAATTTATTTTATTTCATATAACTTCCTTAATACAATTCTTAATGCATTTATTTGATACTACTTTGGAAATATTTTTTTCTTCTAATTGTATTCAATACTATTATTAAACAACTTATTCTGTAATTCTTCATAGGAAATTTCTCCTAAAATTTATGGGAGACCTAAATGATGGAGCCGAACTTGGTGGGTGGTGTGAAAAATAACAAGAAGGGGTTCTACAGGTACATAGGCAGGAAGAGACAGACCAAGGAGAGCGTTCCCCCTCTGATTAATGAGGATGGAAGACGGGCTTCCTCAAACATGGAAAAAACTGAGGTCCTCAGTAAGTGGTTTGCCTTGGTCTCCATTGTTGGCGAAGCTAACAATGTCTGCCAGAATCCTGATCCTCTAGGTGTGGGTGAAAGGAGCAGATTTTGTCCCACTGTAACAATGGGACAAGCTGTGAAAGACAAAACTGTTTTTCTTTTCTGTCTCAAAGCTTGATTCATGAGATGATATCTTCCTGGTGATAAGCAGTTCTTTTTGGGGGTGTGGCTTGAAGGAGCTGACTACTGCAAAAGGTGATAATGCTGTGCATGGTAATGTAGGCACCACTCCCTGCTGGCTTATCAGCTGGGCCAGGAATGTCACACTAAGAGAGAGAAAATAAGAACTAAAAAAAAAAAAAATAGTGAAATGGGGGATAAAAAGCCCTCACTAAACTAAGGACTTTGAAGAGGAACCCCCCGGGGCCTGCTTGCTGCGAAGCTTCCCGGCTTTCTCCCATCCTCCATGGTGACCAGACAAGTTCCTGAGATCGACGGACCTACTACAAACCTCGCTGGACCCACGGTGACTATCTCTTGCTTTCTACAGAGACTCCTTGCTTTTTATTTCCTATCTCTTTTCTATTGCCCATCTTCCCTTCTCCATATCCCTAAACAACTAGGATTTGCAATAAACTGATTGGGCTTCTGTTTGACCCATTGTGTATTAATCATACTGTTGGGTATACATACATTAAAAAGAACCTCTTCTCCCTCCTATAAATTAGAGTGAGACACAAGTCCGAGACCTCCTCATGAAAGTGAATGTATGTAAGTCTGTGGGGGCAGTTGATATGCATTTCAGGGTGTCACGCTCCAATATAAAGGAGGGAGACGAGGTTCTTNCCAGGACATGCCCATCTGCTTGTCCCTTAGACAAAGGATTTTGCAACCCTTGCCCAGGACTAGCTTGGACATGTTCAGACATGTCAGCATCAGCAAACTTTGATGCAATGGTATAAAATAATAATAGTCTCTTACACAGGATAGTGAGAGAGATGGCTGATGTGGCTGCCAAGCTGCTGTCCATTATATTTGAAAAAGCATGGCTGTCAGGTGAAATCCCCAGTGAATGAAAAAAAGGAAACATTACTACATTTTTAAGAAAGGAAGAAAAGATGACCCAGGGAACTATAGGTCAGTGAGTCTCACCTCTGTGTCTGGGAAGATCATGGAGCAGATCCTCCTTGGTACAGTGTAAAGGTACACATGAGACAAAGAGGTGTTCCAAGACAGCCAGCATGGCTTCAGCAACAGCAGATCTTGCTTACCTATTTGGTGGCCTTCTGTGATGGAATGACAGCGTCAGTGGACAGGGGAAGGGTGAAAGATGTCATCTACTTGGACTTCTGCAAAATCTTTGACATGGTTCCTCACCACATCCTTCTCTCTAAGTTGAAGAGGTATGGGTTTGAAAGATGGACTGTTTGATGGCTGGTTGCAGCCAAAAGGTTGTGATCAACAGTTCTGACTGGGTAGAGGCTGATCATGAGTGGTGTCCCCCAAGGGTCATTCTTGGAACCAGTGCTCTTCAACATCGTCATCAATGACATAGATGATGGAATCGAGTGCACTCTCAGCAAGTTTGCAGATGACACCAAGCTGAGCAGTGCAGTTGATACACTTTGAGGGAAGGGAAGACATCCAGAGGAACCTGGACAGGCTGGAAAAGTGGGCCTGTGTGAACCTAATGAGTTTCAACAAGGCCAAGTGCAAGGTGTTGCACCTGGGTCGGGTCAATCCCAGGTATTTATATTGACTGGGGGAAGCCCTGTGGAGAAGGACCTGAGGACCCTCGTGGATGAAAAGCTGGACATGAGTCAGCAGAAGGCCAACTATATCCTGGGCTGACGTAAAAAAGGGTTGGCCATCAGGGAGAGGAAGGTGGTTGTCCCTGTCTACTCAGCTCTTGTAAGGCCCAGTCTGCAGTACTGCATCCAGACCTGGGGCCTCCAGCACAAGAAAGATGCAGAGCTCTTGGAATGGGTCACTAAGATGATCAGGGGAGTGGAGTACCTCTTCTATGAGGAAAGGTTGAGGGAACTGGACTTGTTTAGCTTGGAGAAGAGAAAGGCCAGAACGTGGTCTCCCTGGAGCTTCCAGTACTTGAAGGGAGTGTATGAACAGGATGGGGAGCCACTGTTTACACAGGTTGATAGTAATAGGACAAGGGGGAATGGTTTTAAACTAAGACAGGGGAGATTTAGGTTGGATGTTAGGAGGAAGTTTTTCACTCCGAGGGTGGTGATGCACTGGAACAGGTTACCCAGAGGGGTTGTGGATGCCCCATCCCTGGATGCATTCAAGGTAAGGCTGGATGTGGCTCTGGGCAACCTGGTCTCGTGATTGGTGACCCTGCTGACAGCAGGAGGGTTGCAACTAGATGATCTTTGAGGTCCTTTTCAACCCAGGCCATTCTATGATTCTATGATTCTAAGATTCTATGATAAATCTGAGTTGGAATATTATTAGAAGAGCAAATTCACCTCTAGGCAGGAAGAACTTTCATAAAGGAGTATTTTATATATATATATATAGACTTAAAATTTGTGGTAATATGGATCCTGGAATTCATTAAGATGCAGCCTTAAAAATACAGAGCATGATAAATGACTGTGTATGTTCATATATGCACTGCAGAACTACATGCAGAATTGATTTGTATAAATAATTTCTTGTGTATTTTTGCTGCCTCATCTGCTCTTCACCTGATATTCTGTCAAATCCAAGATTTATTTCAATATCCTTAAACCTTGTGTTCCTTCAAACAACATTTTGGTTGCTTGTGTTTTGTTTGTTTGTTTGTTTGTGATGTGTTTTTATTGTTGTTGCTGTTGTTTCTATTTTTTTTTTTTAATCATATTGCCTTAGAAATGCTTCCTCCTACTCCTTATAGGCTTGGCATTACTCTACCTAAAGCAATTTGGCTAGAAGCCAAAGCCATAGAAGAATCTGTCCTGGATCAGGAACAAGATTTTACACAGAAACACACTGTGATTTTAAAGTCTATTATCACATTTCTCTACAGAGTTAGAAATAAGAGTTTCCTTTCTTGGAAATAAGAAATTCCCATCTTCCCACAGGGGTTTCTAGTCCGTCTTTCAAGTTCTGAAAAGACACAGGAAGAGATGTTTAAAACTGTCTCTCTTTTTATGAACAAAAATTGACTTCATAGCATAGAAAATTTTCTAGCAGAACAAATTTATCAGAGTTTACTCCCCAAAATTTATTTATTTCTCTTCAATTAAATTTTTTTTTAATCCCATAATGAAACCTCTTAATATTCATGTTCTACAGTGTTTGTTTCTTTTTGGAATAAATTGTCTGTTTAAGTTTCTTTATATAGTTTTTCCTTTCAATGAAACACTTACAAATTTCAGAACTGCTAGTAATGCAATACAGCGTGACTAGATATTTTTCTTCACAAAGAAGAAAAACAGAAGAATGCTTCTGAAATATATCTTCAGAGGGGTACCAGTGGAATATTTCAGTGAAAAACATTCAGCATTTTCACTCAGAAAAAAAACATTCCAATTTCTATTTTTTTTAATAAATTTTCTTTAACAAATAGTTCAATATTCAAGTAGGGTTATTGGTGGTAATCAATAAAACCATTTTAACTAGCAGTCATCTTTCTACTGTTACTGAAAATTTCAGTTCTGACCATAAACAAGGGAAATTGCAGAGAACTCTGGTCTCTTGATATATGATGAAGAATAGCTGTAGTTTTACAGAACTGGTTGTGTTATTCTATGGGTTTATGTCATTCTATGGATTTATGTCATTTATGGTTTCATTTTGTTTTGCTATGAAAAAAAATGATATTATACTGAAAACTTCTGTGTTTGTATTGCTGTAAAGCAGACTGGATCTGCAGTATAGCTGACTTAATATTGGTACAGAAAATAGATACTTTGCTTTTCCTAACTTTCTCAGCCAAGAAATACTACTTTACATTACATTAACATAGCTTTTCATGTTTAATATCCTTGCGAGGGAGGCTGAATGAAACGAAGGAAAAACTGCCTGTTCTTAATAATACTAGCATTTAAGTTGTCCCACTAGTCTTTAAAATTTGCACCTCACTGAAACAAAAATTATGCTTGAAGGACAGATAACGAGAGGGTAGAAACAGAGAAGCAATGAATACACCTCATTGAGGTAAATTGGGTAAGACTGAATTTTGATCTTTAGAATCTGACATTTTCCAGTACATCTTTAGTTTGTTCTTTAGTTTGATGGTGAAGGTTCTAGAGGGGAAGATATATGAGGACTAGGTGAACTCTCTTGGTCTGTTCAGCCCAGAGAAGAGAAGGCTGAGAGGAGACCTCACTGCAGGCTATGGCTTCCCTACAGGTGAAGCGAGGGGGGCAGCTCTGATCTCTGCTCTCTAATGACAGTGACAGGACCTGAGGGAGCAGCATAGAGCTGTGTCAGAGGAGGGTCAGGTTGGACATCACGAAAAGATGGATAGCTGGGCTCTGGAACAGGCTTCCTAGATTGCACTGAGCTGATGGAATTCAAGAAATGTCTGGACAGTGCTCTCAGACATATGACCTGATGGTTTTGGGGTGGTTCTGACAGGAGTTGGACTTGGTCCTTATGAGTCTCTTTCAACTCAGGTTATTCTCTGACTGTATGATTCTGTGTCCAGCATGGCAAGTAAGAATGAGTTAAACTTTGACTATAGTCTAAAAACTCATTAAAAGACTATTACATACATTCCTTGTTTAAGCATTATGTTTTTTGAGTGATGGTTTCCAGCAAGGTTAAACCAAAAAGCCATCAGTATTTCTATTTTCAATTTGAGCGTTCTTTATTCGTTCAGAGGTTAACAAAATAAGATCCTAAAAAAGATACAGTTGATACTTAAATCTTAGTTGATAATTAATTTAAATGATTTTATAGGTACTCCCTATTTAACAAACAAAAAAACACAACAGTGTAGTATATAACATTTCCACATAATCACAGAGAGCTGTAATCAGTGTCTGAAAACGCGATCATTACTAATGAGAGATCAAAATACAGACTTGTGGACATAAAGCAAGCATAAGGAAACAAGTTTAACATTTTATTGTTTAGATTTGCTTGCTATTTCAAAGACATTTCAAATGCCCTACAGTATCTGAGGCACTCATGTGTGGCTATTGACTATGATCAAGAATGTATGGAAAGCTTGAAATTCATGGAGTGGTCAAAGATACCAACTAGCACTAGATTCCTATGCATAGTAAACTGAATAAAATCCTTAGTGTCTTCTAATGCAGCCAGCTAAGTCACTTGGAGTATCTGTTATTAACTCCACAATCCACTGAAGTTTTACATTCATGCTTGAGTTAAGTGTACACTGACTGTCAGATGAGCAGTGATCATTCAAGGCAAAGTTTGAATAATGGATAGGATAGCTGTACTTCCCTGTGTCTGTATAGGATTCTCATGTATTCTGCTTTCTTCATCCATTTAGTAAAAACAGATTCTGTTCAAATGGTTCAAATAGTTAATACAATTTGCGTAATTTATGTCATTAGCTCATCCTCTAAAATGCTCTTAGCTTTTGGTTCTTTTTTAACTATACTTCAATATATTTATCTATCTGTTACACACTTTTTACAGGAAGGGAATAGGCAAATAGAGAAACAGCTAGCGTTTTAGCTTCCTATTCTAAACAAACAGAGTGCTGATAAATACTTAGCTGTTAATACTACTTCTAGCTCTGAGACATGGTTCAAGGCCGAGTTTTTGTGCACTAATTGTACTCTTTCTGAAAAGATTACCTCCTGGAAACCACTTCTTGTTCACTGGAGTGGCTAAATAAACACAGTCTGTATGATTTGGCTCCCCAGATTGTATTATCTCTTCTGGATGCTTTGAATACTTGACCAGTCCAGCTTTTCTAAAAGAAAACAAACACGAAATGGACTTTTCCTGGGAAATGAAAATGGGTCCACTTCAGAATGCAAATTCTTGGAAAATCAAAGTGGAAATAAGGCTTGGTTCTATGTCATTTATTTATGAACTCTCTGCAGATTCAAGCTGATGTAGTTGCAAAGATACACTCCAGCATATTTTCAAAGTCTTAGTTATCAGACAAAGTCCTTAGTGACTGGAAAAAGGGAAATCACTACAGTTGTTAAGAGAGGAAGAAAGGAAGACTCAAGGAACTGCAGGCTGGTAAACCTTACATACGTGTCCGGGAACATCATGGGACAGATCCTCCTGGAAGCTATATTAAGTCATGTGTGAGATGAGATGATGATCAAAAAATAGATGGTACTTTAATTATATGTCACATACTTCACATGACCAACAAAATACTAATCTCTTCTGTTCTCTTCTACGACCTTTTTTGGCAAAATAAGCCCTCACTTAGATGATGTCAGATAAGGTGTATTAAACTCTAGATTCAGATGCTTTTATTTTATTAACAATATGTAATAACTTGATTTTAGCTTTCTACTACCTGGCCCTTAAATAACTGAATTGTCCATTCCCTCTGGGTTGGAATTAACACTGGAAGAAACAGAAACAGAAGTTGTTTTTTTTGTTTTGTTTTGTTTTGTTTTTTTAATTGGCAATATGATTAAAGATGTTACATCAGTTATTAGGAGACATAACAGATATTCAAATACCTTCATTTCCAGAAACAACTGGAAGAGAAGTAAAACACCTGGGTGTATGGTTATATTTAAGCAGCTCATTTTCTTTTGTCTGAAACAATGGCTAGTTTTACATTTTGGAAAAGCAGTGAATTCCCATCTCAAGGGCTGATATGAAATGACTGAGATCCCTGCAGTTATATAAAATCTATCTGGTACTAGCACAGATCAGACAACAGAAGAAAATGTATTATGAAAGGTATTCTTAGTATACTTTCCTCATTGGCTTTCTAGTGACTGATCTCACTAAATCAATACTCACTTCTGCAGGCAATCCTTTGCCATTTCTTCCTGCCTTCAGACCAAATTCTGCCTTCATTTTTATCTGTGTGGCAGTGCAAGGGCAACAGATACTAGCACAGACAAAAAAGGAATATTATACACCAGGACCTAGTGAATGACTACACTCTGAGAGAATCTTTTTAGAAATGTTCTATTGATTACTTTTAGGGAGAAGAAAAAAAGAAAGAAAGAAGAACAGGTGAAATGACAGGAACTGAGTTTTATTTTCCATAGTAAATCAGGATAAGCCAAGAGAAAAGCAATCAGTGGCTGATATTCTGTCAGGCACAAAGTGAGCAAAATATATTTGTCACACAGAAGTTACACAAGAAAAAGGAACATACGTGCAAGTTTGAATAGCAAAGGTGAAGAAAGTGTAAAAATGCTTTCTTATATGTAAAAGAAACCTTATGTATAATATTCACTTTGAAACAGCTTCCAGACAAACTGTTCCTGTAAGAAGAAAGAAATCTCCCAATGATTATCTTAGAAAACATCCAAGGAGGAAGGATCCCTTTCTTACTAATTCCAGGGCCAGATTTTCTCAAAGACACACACATAAGTATATTTATGTCTCCTAATGGGTTGTATCTGCTTATATGCCACCTTAAATACTTAGGGTTATGATTAGTGTCTCAGAGTCTGGTAGCCTCTATCTACCAGTTTCTCACTGGGGTGACTACTGAGTTGAGTCACATTTAACATCATCAGTTATCTGGATGAAGGGATAGAGTACACCCTTGGCAAGTTTGATGATGATTTAAAGCTGGGAGGTGTGGCTGACACACCGGAAGGATGTGCTGCTATTCAGCAGAACCTAAACAGCTTGGTGAGTTGGGTGGAGAAGAATGTTACAAAGTTCAACAAGGGCAAGTGTAGAGTCCTACTTCTGGGGAGGAATAACTGCATGTGTCAGTACAGCATAGAGGCTGATCTTCTGAAGAGGAACTCTGCAAAGAAAAACCTAAGTGTCTCAACTGGCCAAAAGGTTGTTGCCAGTTGACACTCAACAAGCCAACAGCGTGTCCTTATGTCCAAGAAGGGAAATCCTGCTACTATTCTGCCCTGGTGAAGCCACACTGAAGTAGTGTGTCCAGTTCTGGGGTCCCAAGTTCCTGAAAGATGGAACTTCTGTAGTCAAGGAGAGGGCCACAAAGATGATTAGGGTCCTTGAGCAGATCCGTTCTGAGGAAAGGCTGAGAGTTGGTACTGTTTAGGAGGGATCTTATAAGTGTTTGCAAATATCTAAAGGGAGGAAGTCAAGTGGATGTGGCCAGACTCTTTTCAGAGGTGCCCAACAACAGAACAAGTCTCAATGGGCATAAACTGGAACACAGGAAATTGCATCTACTTTGCACTTGTAAAGCCCCATCTGGAATACTGTATCCAGACCTGGGATACCCAACACAAGAAGGATGCAGAGGTGTTGGAATGGGTCTAGAGGAGGACCATGAAGATAATCAAAGGGTTGGAGCACATCTCCTATGAAGAAAGGCTGAGTGAGTTGGCCTTGTTCAGCTTGGAGAAGAAAAGGCTTCAGGGAGAGCTCAGTTATCCTTCCAGTACTTGAACAAAGCTTTTACAAGCGGGACCAACTTTTTACATGGTCTGGTAGTAATAGTACAGGAGGAAATGTCTTTAAACTGAAAGAGAGGAAATTCATGTTACATGTTAGGAAAAAAATCTTTACTCAGAGAGTGGTGAGGCACTGAAATATATTGCCCAGAGGAGTTATGGATGCCTCAACCCTGGAAGTGTTCACAGCCAGATTGGATTGGGTTTCGGGCAGCCTGATCTAGTGGTTAGCAACCCTGCCCATGTCAGAGGTTTGGAGTTCAGTTATCTTTAAGGTCATTTCCAACCTAAGCCATTGTATGATTCTATGATTCTGTGATTCTCTGATTTTATGATTCTATACTTAGGGGGTTACAGAGCCTTGTAACAGGCTTCCCAGAGAACTTGTGGAATCTCCTTTTCCAGTGGTATTCAAAACCTACCTGGATGCTTTCCTGTGAAACCCACCCTAGGGAATCTGCTTCATCAGAGGGGTTCAACTGGATGATCTCCAGGGATCCTCTTGAATCTCTATGATTCTGAAATTCTATGAAATATGTCACCTCTTTCTTTTGTGTGTGTGCATTTGGGAAAAGTTAATCCTATCCTTGAACTTTTGATCTAAAAATATTCAAGCATTCTACTCTTCAAATATGCAAGAAATATGAGATTAGACTCACTGGTTGGTTAGTTTTCTAATTACTCAAAAACACCCCAATTCAGACTATATCACTATTGTAATCTTGGATGTGCAAAAAGTTAATTCCTGAAAACAAATTGCCATTAGGCAAAAATGCATTCAGAAGAGAATATTGAGCACTTTGTTCTTTTAACACATTTTGTCATGGTTGATCTATCTTTTTAGAATGATCTGCATTAGAATTATCAAGGGAAACAGTCTATTCCCCCCCACTGATCACCATGTAGGTGGTCCTCTCATGAATTTTTATTTGACACATTTTCCATTTTACCATCATATTCTTACTGTATAAAAAGAGAGGCTCTTACAACTAAAAGAAAAGTTTCAATGACAAGTACAAAAGACTAACAAGAGGAAAAAATGCTGCATATAACAAACCAAAGAAACCCCTTGTAGCATAATGTCCATAGTGATGTCAGCTTCAAAACATCTTTCATTCTGATGAGAGCAAAAGTCAATTAGACAAGTTATCCTCAAGCAATGTCAAAAGCCTACAAATTAGAGTAACTATAAAATCCAATCCCAACAGACCTCTACAAACATGTAAATTAATGCCATTGAAAAGCAATGTAATCAGGTCTCATTTATCATAATATCTTCTGATATTATAATATCTGCTGAGACCTGATCGTATTCTATTCACATCATAGGCAGTTTATTTAAAGAGGTAACAACTCCTACTTAAGCAGCTCAAAAATCAGCTGTTAATTGCCTTTAAAGTAAGCAAGGCAAGATGATATTCGAGAAGTGACCTATTGCACTATTTGCTCAGGCTAAACTAGAATCAGCAGCATTTATTTCCAAGATGCATGGAATAGAATAAAGAGCAAGAAGCTTTTATTTTTCAAAATTGTAAGAGGTTTTAAATCTCTTCTGGATCTAAGTTAATACGGGAAACACCTGAAAAATCAAATGAGGATGTGTTTGAAATATTTTTGAGGCCAGGGACAATAAATTAAAGATAACTTGCTACATCAGGTATAGTCTGCAGTATTCTAACACTGTTGCTGTCTATTGCAGTCAGTGTTGGACTCTTTCTGGATCATGGAGATTCTCAGTCATAACAATTTCCAAGTTCTAGGCAATATGAACAATGAAACAACATTATGTTGTTTCCATAATGTTTTGAAATAGCAAATGAAAGAAGAGCCTGGAACATTTGAATGAACTCAAAGAGACTGAGCTGTCATAATCTTTATTGTGATTTTTTTTTTTAAGTTTTATTTTTACTTTTTGGTGGTTTCCTGCTTCACTGGGTATAAGTTAAGAAAAAAAACAAAACACAACAACAACAACAACAACAACAAAACGTCGAAGTCTGTCAGTGAAAAGGACAGAGTAAAGTTGAGGAAATAAGAAGTAGTCGGTTTAGCTTTCTCTCCAGAAAACCTTGCTTCCCTACTGGTAAACAAAACAAAATCAATCTCATATTTACCTTCAAAGTGTTCAGGAACTATTTTTCCTTATCCAATATTTGGATCATTTTCTTCTGCAGAAATCTTTAGTTGTGAAAACATATGTCTTAAGTCTCAGCGCTCTGCCAGAAAACCTCTCAACACAGTTCACCCACCCATCTCCTAGAGATTTCCACCATGTATGCATTACTTCCCGTGCCTAAGCCTCTGTCTGCAGTTTCCTGAGTGGACTGTTAAAGCAAACCCAATTTCACTGGTAAGGTGAGCTTGAATGTTGGATCAGAAACAAAATAGCTATCGTGCAGAGAGAGCAATGGGAAATAGAGCTGGGGCAATTCCAGTGTTGGCAAATCTGTATTTACCAGAGTCATCTTTGAGAGTATTGGTCAAAATGATAATTAGTGAGTTATTACAGTCTACATATGTAAATATACATATATATATATATGTATGTGTGTGTGTGTGTGTATCTTAAGATGTTTTAAGAGAAGAAGAGAAGAAGATGAGGAGAGATTGATAATTTTTTATCAACTTAAACATATAATTAAACAAACATAAACAATATAAAAATATAAACAATATAAATATAAATACAAATATAAATATGAAACTGCCAGTTTGATGGTTTGATTTCTAAAAGCCAGATAGTACAGATGCAGGAGATTAAAAAAATCTGTACAGATTTCCTTCAAAGACAGCTAAGACGTTTGGTATTCATCTTAAGTTGGATTTTTGAACAAATGTGTTGGAAATTGTTTTGTTTGGTTGTTTTTGTTTTAATTTTCAGAACACTATCTGATCTGTCTTAATTCAGTGCCAGTTGGCTTAATGCAAACTGCAATCAAATGTGATTTCAGCTTTTCCTGTTCNCAGAAACAAAATAGCTATCGTGCAGAGAGAGCAATGGGAAATACAGCTGGGGCAATTCCAGTGTTGGCAAATCTGTATTTACCAGAGTCATCTTTGAGAGTATTGGTCAAAATGATAATTAGTGAGTTATTACAGTCTACATATGTAAATATACATATATATATATATGTATGTGTGTGTGTGTGTGTATCTTAAGATGTTTTAAGAGAAGAAGAGAAGAAGATGAGGAGAGATTGATAATTTTTTATCAACTTAAACATATAATTAAACAAACATAAACAATATAAAAATATAAACAATATAAATATAAATACAAATATAAATATGAAACTGCCAGTTTGATGGTTTGATTTCTAAAAGCCAGATAGTACAGATGCAGGAGATTAAAAAAATCTGTACAGATTTCCTTCAAAGACAGCTAAGACGTTTGGTATTCATCTTAAGTTGGATTTTTGAACAAATGTGTTGGAAATTGTTTTGTTTGGTTGTTTTTGTTTTAATTTTCAGAACACTATCTGATCTGTCTTAATTCAGTGCCAGTTGGCTTAATGCAAACTGCAATCAAATGTGATTTCAGCTTTTCCTGTTCTACAGTCAAACTTGCCTTTAAGATTTGGTAGTCAGAATGTTATCTCATGGTAGATTTTTCAAGATTATCTGATGGAGTTTTAAGTCTTGGCACAAATGTCCTCTGAGAACAGTGAAGAGATGGGACATATGCTTCCAAAAATACCTTAGAAATAGACAGAACATGTTAACAGGCCATAATTACTCTCAGCCAGAAATCTCTGCCTCTGGGGAAAATAGGCCTCTTGAATTTCTTTCAGTGACAAATATTGACAAGCTCTGTGCCATACTGTGTTTTTCTAACACAATTTTGACTAGAAGGCAGAACAGACTAGCATCAAATCAAGGGCAGCATTGATAATATTGTGGCTGAGGAAAGAAAATCTTTCATTAGGCTTCTGGTAAATGAGACAAGTGCAATGTGTATCTTGTGGACAGCTTAGTCAGCCTCCATCAGCACACCTGATGTTATCTTCTACCTCTTTAAAGCACTGTTCATGAAACAAACAGGAACTCACACTATGAAAACAGTTTATACTGATTTTTGTGTACATTGAACTGTGGGGTGAGGCTTCATGCATCCTTCTCTTTTTCCACCCTTCACCATCCTTTCAGACTTTCTCCTGTCTGCGTGCTTCATTAACCTGTTTGAAAGGCATCTTAGTAATCAAAGATCACAACTGATATGAGTAGAGAGAAATGATGATATGACACTGGGGTTAAGGAGAAGAGGAAAAAAGACCATTACTTGGACATATGGAAATTATGGTGGTTCTTGGTAAGAAAAATAGGTAGGAAAATTTGATAGGAAAAATGTTGGGATGTGGAGTTTTCTGAAAGTGGTTTTCCTTCATCGAAATCTACAAATATGTACTCCTATAGAATTAAAGCATATTAGCAGTGCCAAATCCAGGCTTGCTTCCTCTGACAGTTCAAGGGTATTTTTAGGCTGGATGAATTCAATGTCACTGTTTCGTTAACAGAAATGAGCACCCCAAGACATACAGAGTAACTTTGCACAGGTCACTTTATCTATATGCTTTGCCTGTGTTTTTTTGTTTTCCTTGTTTGGGTGGATTACAAAGCCCATACATCTCTAGGTACTTCACGATATTAGAGTGAAGTTCTCAGTGGCTTTTCCAAACACTAGGCAAACATAAACAATTCCTGATAGCTTCTTTCCTAAACTTGCTCCCAGACCTAGGGTCTTACAGCCTTTATCCAGTTCATCACGATCAATCTTTAATCATTTTTCAAATTCATTTTATCCCTATAAATCAGCTAAATGGTCTAAGAATTAGAGGTTTCTGATTTTATTTTACTTTATCAAGCAGAGAGTTGCACTCGGCTTCCTTATTCTTAAGTGCCAACATATAATGCATATAGGTGAGGGTCTCTACATCAAAAAGAGTTGTGATTTTCCAACTCTTATATATTCAGCTATATAAAACCGTTCTAAAATTTACTACACCTATAACCCTGTGAATATTTCTGGCGGTGTGTCAGCTACTAGTAAAACCACCTTGATATGGATGAATTAAATCACTCTCTCTAATCTGACATTTTACGTTTTTCTTGTTGGGGAAAACTTCTGAGATACAATAAGATGGTTTTCACTTAGACTGAAAGATTTTGATTTTTTTTATTCAACTAAAGCATGTTATTTCATAGCAGTGTGTTTATGAATAGTATATCAGACATGGCTATTTTTCAGTTAAGAAACAACAGCAAATGTTATGTAATTTGGAAGAACTTCATTCTTGAGACGTGTATATGTATTCAGTAAGATGAGTTATAAAATAGCTTTAAGTATTTTATATTTGGATGAAAATCGTGATCCCTGTTCTAGGGTCAAAGCTGGAATTTCTTCTATTTCTGATATGAAAATAGCCACATGTGGACTTTGTACTTTCAGCTGAGTATTTGTATGTGTGTGTATGTATTTTAGTGTGAGACAGATTCACACGGAGAAGAGATTTAAAAGTAGAATGTATTTTATTTTATATTTTATGAATCTGCACATATGTATATGTACTTTCAGATTTAATATACAATTTAGTTTCAAAATATGGAGATTGGGAATACTAGGAAGCATTGATAACTACTCAGGTTTCTCAACCTGTGCCTGCTTGTGTGAAACAGATGGTTTGATATTTTGCAGTGAAAAACTAAGCATTCCCTTGTCCCAAGCCAAATCTGCCATCAGCAAATTCATTCCTGCTCTAAATTATAACTCAATTGTCAAATTAAGAATATTACATTATAAGAGGCCTTGCAACACTAAGCAATAATTTACTCATCTTTTTGATTGTATCCTACTAATTTTTGTTGTGTCCTTCAGATAAATATCTTTCCCATACTGCGAGGTTGAGATATACTTTTCTCTGCTCCTATTTCTTCCTTGTCACTCAATTGATTTACTCCTCCCTGGATTTATATTTTCTCTAGGCATGTTTGTTCAACCCCACTGAGAGTAACATCTTTCTGCCCTTGGAGTTAAGAAAAGCGATTGAACTTCCACTTCACAAGAAAAATAATAGAAATACAGGGTGATGCTAAGATATCATCATGGTTCTAAGATACTGGGGAGCCACAAAAAAGAAGGCAGACTCTTTGGCAAGAGCTGTTGTGATAGGACTACGGGAAATGGTTTCAGACTAAAAGAAGGAAGATTTAGATTGCATATAATGCAAATGTTTTTTTACAATAGGGGTGGTGAAGCACTGGAACAGGTCACCCAGAGAGGTGGTGGGTACCATGCCCTGGAGGTATTCAGTGTCAGGCTGGACAGGGCTCTGAACCACTTGATCTAGCTGTAGGTGTCCCTGCTTATTGCAGGGGAGTTGGATTAAATGACCTTTAAGGGTTCCTTCCAATTCATATGATTCTATGATTCTATATTATTCTTTACTATTTACTATTGCTAAATGCAGATAATGGTTCATGTCTCTCTTTTAACAGTAACTATTGAACTAAAGAGTATAATACATAGAGCATTTAAATGTTATCCTACAGCTGCAGATGGGCACAGACTGATACAAGGATATGTCTTAAGAGGAAAAAAAGTGTTGTAGCATTCTCCTTCTCTTTAACCACATTTATAGTCTCTAAACTAAATAAACCTGGGTCTATTATGTTAATGATTTAAAACTCTTTTCTCATTTCACATGTAGGGACTTAGAAGAAAAAAAATTTGTAAGATATGAAGATAAGGCAATATGTAAAGTAAAATGAGAAACTCTTGCTGATACTGCTCTTTCAGATGGAATCATTTCACAGTTTTAATGTTGGAATCTTTTCTATTTGTAGTAGTAGTTCTACTCTGGTGTAAGTGATGTTTTGCACAAATAGTAAAAATCTGTACTGAAATTCTACTTCAAAATAAGACAATAAGATGTCTTGGGGTATTTATTTAGTTCCTGATCAAAAATAGTTTAAAAAGTGATTCATGAGATGAAAAATCTACAAATAATTGTACCATCTCTATGATGTTCTCTTCAGAAATTCAAACTTATAGCTTTTAAACTCAGGCTTACTTAGCAGTGAACGTTGCCTCACAGCCATGTTAGTATGATTGATACTACCACGTTGGAAGGCCATTTAAAATTTTTATTTCCACTATGGTCTTTCATCTTTCACCTGCTTTTCAGTTAGCATTTCCTGTTCACTCAGTGAAGTGGAGCAGCTTTCTTCCCACAGTTTCAGGAGGCTGTTCATATCAGAACTCACTCTCAAAAGGCACTGTGTAGAAGGTGCATTGGTGCTACTTGCACTACCCTACTGTGTTAAACACCTATGTATAACACTGCATTCTCAAATATCCATAAGCTATATGACACGGAATACTAATCTTTAGTTATATCCTGAGCTGATGTAGGTAGTCCGCATAGTTTGCTGCCTAGAGAGTTTGTTCCAATAGAAGCTAACCTTAAACAGGATAGCTAAACAGTGCAGGTTAAACAGTACATCGCTACTCTGTGACACCTGCCTTCAAAGTCATAGATCAGTGTCCTGCTCTCACTTAGGAATAACGTAGATGCAACTTGTGAAGTCCCATGGCTGTGTGTTAGAAATGCTTTCTGCCCTGCGTCATAGACATTGAATGAAGGTGTCGTGTATTACACTGCTTCACTCTGAAACACCTCCTATTTCACATGTCAAATTCTCATCTCTTTTTAGCCCAAAGCTCCCACTTCTTCAGTTTCCCTTTGCCAAATATACTAGTTCCCCTTGTTTATTTTTTATTTTTATTTTTTTCCTCAGATTTGAGTTTTTTGGCAGAAGAAATGCTACTTTATTCCTGAACCAACTGGATCACCCAAGGCATGTGGAACCAGAATAGAGGCACAAACATGAATATGGTGTTGCATTTTAGCATCTAGGGAATTCTGGTGAGAAGACATCTACTTAGTTGCCACTGGAAACATTTCCCTTTCCTTACAAAGTTGACTTTTATTTATTCTGTCTGGAAATATGTGTCTCATGAGCTTCATTTTTATGTAGTGCACAGTATGTTACAGTGAGTGTATGGTAGGGCAAGTTTAGGAATACACTTTGTTTGGACCCAAACTGATGTTAGTATATGACTCCAAGGTTTCCATTTCCATGACAGCTCTCTACCCATAAGTATATATATATACATATGTATATGTATATATATAAACAAACAAACAAACCAAACAAACAAAAAAACAGTAGGGAAATCACAGTTAAAAGCATAGGCCCAGTATGGAGTGCACTTCTGCTAGCTATATACTTCTCATAGGTTAAACAACAGGATGGCAATACCTTAGTGAAGTGGTGTGTCTGAGTCTTATGAAATCTTTCTCTTTTTTTGTTTGTTTTATTGTGTATTTTTTTTTCTTTAGTTTTGGACCTACCAAAACTACTGGAAATTTTGGGACACCTTTTTTTTTCCTCTGATAGTTCAAGGGAATTTTAATAAAAAATACACATTTCTATCTAAATGAAAACCTATGCTATGCAAATAGTAGTTGTTCTACCCCAAAAGCAATTCTTACCCTCTTTTATGATTATCAGAAAAATAAAATTCAAAAATAAAGAATGGAAAAAAAAAATCTATGAATAGTAGACAACTGAGAATTCAAGTTTTCTTAAAAGTCAAATATAGCTGATGTGTTGGAAGCTATGGATTTTGAGACTGAGTGTATTGAATATTTAATTATAAAATACTGTATTTCACTGTTCATCTAGCAATAGCCTTAGACTAATAAACTCAGAGTAAAATTTATTGTCATTTCAAATGAAATCCAAACCTAACCAGACTAACTCCAAAACACATCCCCAGGATGTGTTCTCCACAGTGTAAAAAGACAGTCCTTCTGGAATCTGAAGAATGCCTTAAAACAATGGGTAATACAAGAGACCTAGAGCAGACAAAACTGCAGCTCACTGTCTGAATTATGCATGGATAATGTAGGAAATTCAATAAAATGGAGCAGGCAACAGAGGTGAAGGTGGCAGATGGACAAAACCAGTTTCAGAGTGTAAGTTTCTTCATTTACCTTAGACGGTATAATAGGATAGAGTGGATGACCATTTGATATTTTTTTTTTCCTCATGAGAAACCAAGGAAACCTGGATGACAATCTTAGATTCAGATTGACTTTTTAATAGCTAGATGAGTAAATTCCTCTTTTATTTTAAATAAATTGTCTGTATTTTGGATTTCCTTTCTTTTCCAGAAGCTTAACTTTTCAGAGTGTTTGCAGCAGGAAGAGCTATCAGTGAGTTCAATAGGACATTTTAAAAGTTCAAGATTCACCCACAGTCTGAGTTCAGGCATGAAAAGAGCTACCCCTAAAGAAAAACAGAGCATGGAAAGAATCATTTTGCTTTCCTGTCATTGTTTTCTGTTCATGATAATGAGCAGATGTAATGTGCTGATTATGATACACCAAGATTGACTGAGAGATAGATTGAAGCTATATAAAATGACATCCAACTCTCCTCATTTTAGAATATTATCTTCTCCTGAAGAGAAGCCATCTTTCTAGAGTAAATGTTGACGTTGTCCATAAAGGAAGAAAAGGACATTTTAAGGATGATCCTGCTTGCAATTTTATTTATCTATTTATTTATTTATTTATTTTGGGAGTTTCTACCTTCAGGGAAGCAATCAACATTATCTACAACATCAGATTGAATAACACTTGGCTTCTGAAGTAGAAACTCTTCATCCTCAGCTCCAGCATAGAATATAAAATTGTATGGTGATTCCTGAGTGTCTCATTGCAGTTCAAATGTACTTATTGCTGAGACAAGTTCTGCTACTCATGCTGAAGTACAATAGTAAAAAAGAAACTAACCTAAGGATATATTTTGTTCCAGAGGTAAACACACTTTGTTAAATAGCTACTCATGATAAGACTTGTCTGAAAAAATAAGAGAAGTGTCCATAATGACAACGAGAGACATTTCTCATTTTCCTTATAAATAGAAAAGGCTGCAAATTCTTTTTCTTCCTGTTTTAAATATCACAGCCTCATGGCAGATCATTTTTCTAGTGCTTTGACCATGTCCTGTCTCATTTGCTTCATCTAATCTTCCGAAAAGCTCATGTGATTTTCAGCTTTGTCCAAGCATTTTCTGAAAGTGTCTAATTTTGTCTTGATGGAAATGTAATTTCTTAGTTCACTAATACGACCATTCATTTTAACCATTCCTCCTCTAATTTTAAAGATTATGTCTTCTTCTGATCTCATTATTATTACACTTGTCATTCAAAATGAGAGGAAGAGGGAAAGAATTGGAATTATGTCTCCCTGATGAATTCCATCTGTGCTTATGGAAATCAGGGATGTGATGTTCATTTTGAAGTGTCACCACAGTAAAAATAGAAGTCAATTGAAGAGCAATAAAATACACATTTGGAAGGCCAACATCATGACAAGGAGAGGCATGTATTTTCGTAATATATATAGGTACTACTGCGACACCTAAGAAAAATAGTCATAGCAAAAGAGCAGGGAAAACAATACAAAGCCAAACCAAGGAGACAAAAAAATATAGACAATGACAGCAGCAGTTTCTTCAACACAATTGCATATAATTTTCACCATTCTCGAACTGTTATGCATTGCATAGATCCCCTACAGAATATGATTTTGCACCAAATACAGTATAGTTAACTCTCCAGACAGTATTTACAACACATTAATTCAAGTTTGAACAGTTTTAAATCAGTTCCAAAAGCAAGGAAATTTAGTAAACCTGTTTGTCTTTCTCATGTCTTCTCAGTTGATTTATGATAATGAATGTACATATATGTGCCGGTAACACTCAAGTAACACAAAGTTGGGCAGTGCAGAAGAAGTCTCTTCTGACTAGTTCAGAAATAAATTCTAGGTGAATATTACTATCAGACATAGCTCTTTAGATACGTGAGACATAAAATTTCTTAATATTGAATTGTATTACCTACTTATGGATAAAAAAAATTAAAAAATTAAACCCTTAACTAAACAGAAATTGTTTACAATAAGTGATGAGTTAAGCACAGTATAGCCAAATCTTCAGACTGATTGTATAGAAACCCTTGAAGAGGAATCATTACTTTGAGGCTTCTGGTAGCAGAAAATGTAAGCTGCTATTTTCCTTCTAATTTACAACAGATGACAAGACAGTCTGCATCTATAACATTCATATCAGTCTCATTCCCCTTTAGGATAATGCACCTAAGTAGCCTTTTCCCTTTCAATTTTCTTAGGGAGGCACAGAATAATGGAGTCATAGAATGGTTTGGGATGGAAGGGGCCTTTAAAATAACCTAACTCCAATTCCCCTGCTATATGCAGGGACACCTCCCCCTAGACCACGTTACTCAAAGTCCCATTCAGCCTGTCCTGAATCCTTCCAGGGAGGAGGCAGCCTCGGCCACCCTGGGCAACCTTCTCCAATGTCTCACCACCCCCACAGTAAAGAATTTCTTCCTAATATCTAGTCTAAATCTACCGTCTTCCAGTTTAGAACCATTTCCCCTCATCCTGTCACTATTTATACTTACAAAATGTCCATTCCCAGCTTTCCTGTAGGCCCTCTTCAGGTTCTGGAAGGCAACTATAAGGATTCTTTGGAGCCTTCTTTTCTTCAGGCTGAAAAGCCCCAGTTCTCTCATCCTGTCCTCATAGAGGAGGTGCCCTAGACCTCTGATTATCTTTGTGGTCCTCCTCTGGACCTGCTCCAACAACACCATGTCCTTCTTGTGTAGGGGACACCAGAACTGGGCACAGTACTCCATTTGGGGTCTTATGAGAGCGGGGTAGAGGTCATACATGCATCAATCTGTAGAAAACTTCTTAATGACTATCTATAAGAATAATGAAAATTCACATAAGGCTGTTTGCCTCTCAGTCCCTTAACAAGACTACCCTGGAGATGTGTGTTTCATGAGCTACGTCACACACTGATTAGGGCAGTCTATTGAATTACTTGCAGAGATGCCTGAACTGGCCTTTGCTAGCCAAACAAAAGGTTCAGCAGCACAGGCAGTGGTGTTGGTCAAGACAAATACTGCAAGCCCATGCAATTGAAACTTCACTGCTACTAATGCTCAAGTCAAAATTACCTTGGAGCTTGTCCAGGCATGTACTGTAAGTCTATTTTCATTCGCTGAATAAACATGCCAGTGTTCACATTTTGAACACATCAGTAATCTAAGGAAGCTTTTGGAAGAAACAGATGTCTGAAAAACTATTTAGAAAAGTAAAAGACCATATAAATGATTTATGGTGTATACATTAAAAATGCTTTCCCTGTGTTACCAGTATATTAGGATATTGAAATTGAAAGGATGTTATTTAAGTTTCTTGTTGATTTTCTGCCTTACTTTCAGCACAGACAAAGAAAATAGACTACTCAGGTGCAATTTTGTTTACAGGCACTTACTTGTGTTCAATGAGACTGCAATCAGCCACTGAGCTATCACACAAATCTTTTTTTTCTTGTTTTGGAATGACTTTTATGTTATGTTATGTAAATAACTGCAAGGTAGATACATCAAATAAGTGGCTTTTGTAATTTCACAGGAACACAAAATATAAAGTACACCTCTGCAAACTTCCCAGCATTCTTATGTTAACGAGGAACGTCACTGTGTTGTATAACGTGTATTTGTCTGGAATGCCACAGTGGATGGTCGTGAAGCAGTAAGGGAATGAGAAAGCTATACACAAATTCAAAGACCCAAACCATTCCTTAGGAAATTATTCAGGAAAGTACGTAAGCCTGTACTTGACATTTAGCAGTGTTTAAGTGTCATTGACTGTAATTGACACGTGTATATTTAACAGGCACATTATTAAAACACATTCACCAATGAGGAGATTTTCATCTAATAGATACAATAGCAGTTACAGTCAAGGTTTTAAGGAACAGATAATATCTGATTCACCGAAGAAACGTAAGAGTCTTTTGGTATAGAAGCCTTCATCAGTTTAGAAAGAACTTTGAAAGATTATCTGCTCTAACTGTATCAATTGTTTTTATAAGATACGTTATATCTCTGCAAATTCTGCTTTAATGGAACTTCAGCATTTTGTACTGTTCTGAAAAGTGACTCTGTACAAAAACATTCATACTCAAGAAATCTCTACCTCATGTGTACACAATCATTTCTACCAAGAGGATGTTTATACGTACTTCAAGTGTAAGTACCTCTGGAGCTCTTGTTATTGTTTTTCCTTTGACATGGTTAAAAGAACATTGCACTTTTTAGAGAAGATGAGAGTTTAACTGTGTGCCTACGCTACACTGAAATTCTAGTAATGTTCAACAGCAATCCTGGTAGTTCTGAGGTACAAAAGCATCAACGGGTGTGTAAGCTGAATTCTACTCCCACTTGTGTAGTGAGCTAAACTGCTAGCTGTGTTTCCATTGCAACAGCAAATTCTATTCTTGGGATGATTTTTCTTTTTTACCCATTACACTCTCAGAATAGTATTTTGCACAGCGGTAGTGATGATTAGAGAAATGAAATGAAAGGAAAAAATATATATTTTAAGGCTTCAGGGAAAGATGTATATCAATTTTATATAACCTTTATCTTAATATCATAAATTAATGTGGTTATGCCTTAAACAGTTAAACAACACTGCATATGTGGTTTTGGAGGAGCATTAACACAAAGCCTTGTTAAAGTGAAAAAATGTTACTGTGGATGCATAATTGAAACAATTACAGTGTCACAAGCTCCCATACGTTGTGGATTTTAGTATAAAAGCCTCTCTTCATTGAATAGCATACTTCAAAGCTTAGGAGTCTATTCAATGAACTTTAGGAAGCTCTTACTTCTCTTTTATGTTTTTCTTTTTTTTTTTTTTTTGACATTTTTCCTTTGAAACATTTTTCTGCAGTGTTTTACAGTAAACTGATAGAGATTATTAATTCCATTATTGTTCAGTGTTACAATTTCTTTGTGGTTTGAATATGTAATTATAGGAAAATAAACTTTCAGTTTAGCTTTAAATCATGTTATTTAAATTATTCACACAGAAATGGATTTTTACACCTATTCAACCTTGATTACATCAATTACCTACCTCATATGTACATAAGAACAAAGCCAAATCTAACTCTCATATAATGAGACAGATTTATTTTTTTTTTAATCTTCATATTTCTCATTTTATAAATGTTGGGTTTTTTGGGCACATATAATCACAGAGAGTTTCACAAACTCTGCGAAAACCTGGAGTAATGTCTTCTTTGTTACCCTACTTATTTCTTTTTTCCATAACAAAATATAAAATGCAAGTTCAGAGAAGGCATTTATAATATAGTGCCTGGCTAAAATATCTAATCCCAGAAAACCAGAAATAGACACCAACAAAATAACGCTTTAAAAGACACTCCAAAATCAAAGTAATATCAATATAACGAATATACATCCAAATGTAAAAAAAAAAATGTATTTCCATCAGTCATAAATCAAGAAAGTAAATAGTAAATGATATAGTTTTGCCACAGGAGACCAAAATCTCAATCTGCAGCTAATTATCTGCAGACTAATGACTGGCTCGGAAAGCCAGGCTGTACATTTATTTTGTTTACATTCTGTCAATAGGAGTTTCTGTTTGCAAAACCATGGAATGACGTGAAGCTCATTGTAAGTTTGGCTAGACTCCCCTGTTTTATTTTCAGTTCCACAAAAGGTGAACGGAAGCATATTTAGTTTCGTAAATCCACGAGTTATATTTTGGTGTTGCAGGCAAATGCAAAGGCAAAGGCAAATGCAGTTCTTAGCTAAGACGTGCTCTTAGTTTCTTAAATGAGTCATTATGGCTGTGCCCATACAGCTAAATAGAAGAGGGTCAGAGATAAATCAGTGTTCATAGGTCCATGTGACTTGTATTGGTTCAATGCATGTACTTCCCACTGAAGGTTCATTCCGGAGACAAAACTGCTGCTAAGGATTGCAGAAGAGCAAGGGAGGAAGCTGATACTTCATAGGTGTGGATAACTGTGGGTGTAGTGCTCAGCTTGTTTCATGGCCCTCTGTGCAGATACTGAGTGTGTGAAAATAGGAGCTGCCTCCAGCCTTGTAAGAAGCCACAGTACCATACTTAGTTCCTTAATATTTCTCATCAGACTTCCACTGTCGCAAACCAAAAGCATTACTGTAAACAAAGACAATAACTCCAGATTTTCCCTTCTCATCCCCTGTATGGTGAGATCAGCGTCCCTTACGCTGACTAGTGTTATAAAACCCATTTCCTTCTTTCTGAAGGTCAACTCTAGAGTACACAGCAACAATTTAAGATGGATAGCCTATCTCATACTCAGGAAAAGCCTTAGCAGGCTGAATTCTGAAGAAAGAGAGTGCCCACCATTTCGTAATATTTTCCTATATTCTGCATGAAATTGGTTTATACCTAGCGAGTAGACTGTACGTGTGCTTTTATCTCACAGAATTCAGACATGTCAGTGGAGACATTTGCACCCGGGCTATTGACAGACATTTCTTTAAAAGCTCTAGGAAGTTCTAAGGTATAATTCAGTAATGCTTAAGTAACAGGTTACAATAGGAAAAAAGTTTACACTCTTTCTGGAATTAGAATGAACAAGGATAACATTTAATGAGACAGTCTTCTTTAGACTTTGTTTTCATCTTCAGTGCAACCCTCTTGTTCAGACTCCAGGCCCAAATAGGACTAGTTGCTTTAGATGGTGCCCAATTGAATTTTGAACGTATTGTGGCNAGCACAAGTCTTATGAGGAGCGGCTGAGGGAGCTGGGATTGTTTAGTCTGGAGAAAAGGAGGCTCAGAGGGGACCTTATTGCACTCTACCACTTCCTGAAGGGGGATTGTGGTACGGAGGGGGTCAGCCTCTTCTCCCAGATTACTAGTGACAGGACGAGAGGGAATGGCCACAAGTTGCGCCAAGGAAGATTTAGATTAGATTTGAGGAGAAACTTTTTCTCTGAAAGAGTGGTCAGGCACTGGAATGGCCTGCCTAGGGAGGTGGTTGAGGCACCATCCCTAGCGCTGTTCAAGAAGCGTTTAGATGAGGTGCTAAGGGATTTGATTTAGTAGTTTAGTGGGTAGGGATGGTGATAGGAGGATGGTTGGACTAGATGATCTTGTAGGTCCTTTCCAACCTAATGCATCTATGAATCTATGAATCTCACAGAATTCTGACATGTCAGTGGAGACATTTGCACCCGGGCTATTGACAGACATTTCTTTAAAAGCTCTAGGAAGTTCTAAGGTATAATTCAGTAATGCTTAAGTAACAGGTTACAATAGGAAAAAAGTTTACACTCTTTCTGGAATTAGAATGAACAAGGATAACATTTAATGAGACAGTCTTCTTTAGACTTTGTTTTCATCTTCAGTGCAACCCTCTTGTTCAGACTCCAGGCCCAAATAGGACTAGTTGCTTTAGATGGTGCCCAATTGAATTTTGAACGTATTGTGGCACAGAAACTTCACAGTCCCACTAGGCAAGCTTTTACAATGATGATCTTAAGGGTACTTTATTTATTTATTTATATTTATTTTTTTTACTATCTATTATATTTAAATCATTTCCTGTGTCTTTTTCCTGACTTACATCCTCTTGTCTTTTCACTGCTCGGTTTTGAGAAGTCAGTCTCCACCTTCTCTACACCATCTACCACACAGAACAGGACTCTTAATGGTCTCTTTTTAAGGTGAGTAGCTCATCCTGTCTCAGCCTCTCTTCATACAACACATGCTCCACCCTCTTGACCTTCTTGCAGTTTTTCCAACAGACTTACTGCAGTATATCAATTTTTCTTGTATGTGGAAACCTGCTGCTGGACACAGTACTCTAGATTTTGCCTCAGAAATCATGAAAGAAGGTAAAGAATCCATTTCCTTCACCTGTTGACTACATTATTGCTAAAAAAGCCCATTGTGTGGTGGGTTTTCTTTTCTGTAAGTGCTGACAGCTGACTCATAGCCAACATGCTGTTTAGCTGGACCACCAGCAAAATTGCTTTTGAGTTAGCTTATTCCAATGCGTGCTGCTGCACGAGGTCATTCCATCCCATATACAAACAGGAAATGAAATTAGAAACAGATCTAAAATGAAAGGTGTGTGCCACTCCCAAATTGGACTGATTTCATCCATGGATGCAACATCTGCTAAAGCTCTTACTGATATTTCCAAAGGCAATTGGCACTGGTTTCATAGAACACTACGCAGTCAGAAGTGCAGTAGAATACCTCTCTTCTCATTTTTATATCATTAGGAATAATAGAACATCCATACTGAATGGATTTCACTAATAGTAATTCCATGCATATTCTGTGTCCTTTGCAATGTGGTGGTATAGTAGGTAAGAAAAACAATCTCTGTAAACATACCAGCTAGGAACTGAGACTATCCCATTATGAAATATTTTGATCCAATACTCAATAAAATTGGCGTGCCCAGAATTATATTTTTTTAAGTCACAATTCAGATGACAGCTACAAAAGATATTTATGTAGAAAAAGTTAAATATGTTCACAGGAGCTTGCAGGACCTATGTAGCAAGAAGCACTGAGAATGAACGCAGTGGTTCATAACAGAAACGTTGGGAACACAGGCCCAGGATGATACCAGAGAAGACAAGGGAATAAAATAAAACCCAAATTATCTCTGAAAGAGCACAGCCTTGTGTGCAGGTAGAATCAACTTTAAAGGATGTAAGAAAATAAAAATAAATAAATAAATAAATAAGAAAAAAAAAAGAGCACTTAACAAAAATAAAACATTCAATACAAACTGTAAATTCAGAGATTCAGAATAGATAATGGGTAGATATATAAACTGTCACAGGAACTCTTAGGTGAGGACAGTAAAAACCACTGCTTATTCGAGAGAATCCCTCTCCAACTGGAAGAGCACAGCTTTTAGTTTCATTGTTCACCACATTTTGCTTCTGAGACTGAACCATCAGACATGAAGTATGAGTTTTTAACTTATCATTGGCTTAATTGCATTCAAATTTTAAAGAGAATCTTTTGTTTATGCTTCTGATTGTGCCTGCCTGCATATGTTTTCTTTTCCAACCTTTCCGATGCTTTCAACGACACACACACGCAGGACTCACACAAACACACACAAACAGCTGAGATCTCCTTCTCTTCCTTCCTGGCTGCTAGAGATAGAAGTTCACAAGTGCAGACACACACTGATATCCTCATTCGGACAACCTTGCTTGAATCAACATTTTCACATTTTGTCTTTTTCCTTCTCATTTAGTACAGTTGATGAGGTTTTCTGGTTATCTCCCATATTAGAAGCCCTCGATCCTATAAACCTGTTGGAATAAATGTTCCCACATTCTCACCTGGCCTCACTGATTAGTGTCTGACAAGACTTGATTCCCATCATTTCCTCTCTTTCTCATTATCTCTTTGTTGCCTTGGAAAAGGTCCTTGACCCGAAACCCTTAAAGGCCCAGATACCCTCCTTCTATATATCCTTACAATATCTTTAAATCAAACAACTAGACTGATAAATGAAAACGTGGATTTAGGTGTTTAGTTTTGATCCAAATAGTCCATCCTTGTACCTACAGAATAATGTGTCATAGAAAAAAAAAGAAAACAACAAATAAAAATGCTTGGTTCTTAAAAAATGTTTGAAGCAAGACTGAAGGTTTGAAAGAGTGAATCTGTAAGTCTTCAAGTAGCTGAGATCAGTTGTTAGCTGCTTTTTTGTTTTTGTTCTTTGTTTTCTTAACCAAGGAGAGAAATTGTCTGTATATGTGCTATGAGAAACTCCACACAAGAGATTGCTTCTTGTCCAGGCTTGAGAATCTCCTGAATTATTTCCTTTCTGAGAGTGGGAATTTAGGGTAGCTTACCTCCCTTTGTTTAAGCTAGACATTTTGAATACCCACTTAAAAATCCTTTTATTTATTGTAATAAATACATTAGACTGGCTTTCTACAAGAGAAATTGGTAAAAACTTAGCCAACATTTTTATATGTGTGATTGTTGATTTAATGTTATTTTCCAGATTTCTGAAATCTTTTTGTTTTCTCTGAACAATCTTACTCTCTTCCTTCCATTACTTTTAAATCATGGTTGGTGTCTGAAGTATTGCTTATTCACGACTGAGCTTTCAACTTTCCCTTGCTGTTGAAATAGCTAAATTGTGAGTTTATAATGTATGATTTAGATTTAGAATCTTTTCTTTCTTAAATGGAGAGAAAAGCTTAACAGGAAGCACAGCTGCAGGAAGTTTTATTGAAACCCTGAGTACTTTGTCATTTTGAAGTCACTCTCCAATTACCAAATGTATACATAATAAAATCTGATGCTATGCAGTAATATTTATTGCTTGAGTGAATTTTTAACATTATTCTCATTACTGATGCCATTATTGAATAACGGGATTGCAGTAATCTGTAACTAACATGAGAACTCTCCTGAGTTCAATAAATAAAAATAAAGATAACAGTCTTATGAGTAAGAAAGGGAAAGTGTTAGGAATACAGGTACACAGAAATGTAAGCAATGATAGTGGGAATTGTATAGTCTATTATTTGTATTAAGTATCTGTCATGAAGCTGCAACAGACAACAGACACTTAATGATGAGAATGCTCAAGATGAAAATAGATTACTAGAGGGTAAGGATATTTGCAGTGACTTCCTCACATATTTTAATTTCCTCTTCTCAAACCTATCCTTATAGATAGGTAGATGTTAGTACTGATGCTCACTTTGAAGGGCTCTGTGATGGAAGAGTCAGGATTACCCTCACCCGTTGTTAAGCAACAGTTGTTAAGCAACAGTACATAATAAGGCTGCTGAACTGCAGAAACGTAGTATACCAGACATACTGTCTGTTATTAAATATCTTCTTAAAATTGGCAGGAGAATCAGGCTTGATTCTGTGTGCTGCTAGATTGGTACAATTCAAGGAATTATTAATTCATGTTATAACTGTGAAGCCCACTGACAGGAGATTCAAGTCCTGAATTTATGAAAAGTCAAAATACAATATACAATAAACAGGTAAGCAAAGGCTTTATAGAAATTAATATGTATATATTTATATATTTTATAAGCATTTTTGCAATATAAATGAATATTCTGTGTCCCAGATTTGATAAAATCCCCAACTGTTTAACATCCTGAGTGTTTCCCTCCATATCCATTTTCTGTCTTCAAGACAAGAAACATTGAATTAATTATTTTGAAATTCCTATGTAATGAAAAGGATCCTATCCAAGTAGATGAGATATGATACAGTATTCTTTTAATCTCCATTGTCTAACCCTTTTTCTCCCACTCTGGGAATTCTGGCTAATGATATACTATTATGGAGAAAATTCAGTAAACACTTTATATCAATTCACACTGCATATAAATAAGCCGTTTCAATCCATAAATCAACTTATTATAAATGATTTTGTATGCAGCATGTTGAAACATAGGTCACAGGAAAAATGCACTGCAGGATATTTTAGAACAACCTACTCAATAGTGTTTGGGTTGTTCAGAATTAAAATTAAAACAATAAACTTCACTCTGGATGTGTCTTCATTACTAAAACCCTGGATCATTTACTTTAACAATGTCAACCTGCTCTCACTATCACATTCAATTTAATTAGGAAAAGAAGTAATATGCAAGAGCACACCTCATAGTGTTCCATTACTTTAGAGGAAAGTGTTATCAACTTCTAGAAATAAAAGACATGCTTGCCCTCTTCTCTTCCTCCTTCCGTCTGTATTGTGGAAACAAGCTCTGGAGTGGAGAGAGGGAAACCATGTTATGTCAGAAAACCATATAAAAGTAAGGACTTCAGATTTGGAGGGATAGGGAAGGAAAAATAAAAGAAAAAGGACCTCATGGAATGTTTAGCTCTCCCCACTTTCAATTCAGTGAGAATTTGAAGCTAACATCTGTGGGAATAATTGTGTTACTCCTCTCATGTTTTTTCCTTTTCTGACTGCAGGGAGAAAAATAGATGAAGGCTCTTTGATTCTAAGACTAGACATGCTGCATCATTGACACATGCTGTCTTTCCTTGTTTAAGATTTATTCTATAGCACCCAGAAGTCATATCTTTGACGTTTTCTAATTATGGGTTCATTTTTTCTCTAGTTGATTAGAGACAGTAATAGATAATTCACCAAATATTTTGTCAAGTCTACAATATCTCGAAAGAAAAGACTTTCAGTTTCCAAAAATATTCTGTTATACATTGTCTCCATTAAAAATAGCAGACTGACTGTTCTATGATCATTCTCTCTTTAGATAAAGAATGGAGTCCTTACTCAGCTTATATTTTGTCCTTATTCTTACAGCAATTCTGCTGACTCTGAGCTGATCAAGGAAGGAAAACCTGAGTCAGGAATTGGCTGCAAATTAGGGAAGATGAGGCAGCTACTTCCTAGCTTAATGGCTAAGAGCGCAACAGTAAATCTCTATGCTTCCCAATTTAGAAAGCTAATCAGTATATTTACACAGATGGTGTTAGCTTTGTGTGTTTTTTGTTGTTGCGGTTGTTGTTTATTTTGCTTTCCTTAATATTTAGCTGTAATGGAAAAGGTGAATAAATGCATGTTTGTCTTAAATACTTAACAAATTCCTGAGGGATTGTTGCACTAAGCAAGTGGGATCTAGCAGCTAACTTGTTAGTCAAGCATTATTGTGGTGTTACAGATCTCCATCTATATTTTCTATTCTGGAATTAGACATGAGAATTACATAAGAGCTATAGGAGAATCTTGGTACCAGCCAAAAATCTTTCAAGACATGGACTGTACGACTGTCACACTGGATTAGAGTGAAGGTTTATCTAGTTCATTGGTCAGAACCAGAGGGAGGTCAGCAACAAACATATTTAAGAAAGCATAGCTATTGTCAATGGTTTATGGGCTGGTTCAGACTGATATCATGATTAATGGAGCAGGGGACCCACAGACCCATGCTCCGGGAAAGGGGAAGGGAGAAAAGGAAAAAGGGTAGGGAGATTGGACAGAAAACAAAACAGCAACAGTAAGCTGACAGAGAAAACTAATTTACAAAGTATTATGACAGAATGCAAGATAACACAATATAATACAATATAATTGGAATTGAAGCTAATAAATCAAATATAATGAGAGAGAGTGTCCAAACATTGAAGGCCTTATTCTAATGCTGAAGGTGAAACAGGTGGGGAACACACACGCTGCTTTGATGAGCAGAAAGGGAAAAGAGCACATCTCCTGACATGAGAACAGTTTTATATTTCCGTCTGCATGGAAAACAGAAACAGAACAGTGAACAGTCCTCTGGGATATATAGTTCTTCTTCTCTTCTGAGACAGGTATACCCAGAATTATTGACAGTCCATGGAACTGGAGCATTAAGTCTTTAACTCCCAGTACATTACATGATGTTATGATGTGGAATACCAATAACAAAAATCATAAAAACATAACAGCTTTCCGCAGCCTCCTTTTGGCCATTAAATAGACCAGTAAAATTAATTTACAGGATCAGGAAGTTTTAGGTCAACTCTGTTTCACAAGAGGTCATCAAAGTCATTGTAGCACAACTAAAGCTTTGGCCGATTGAGTAGCATATATGTTAAGTTAGTTCAGCAATTTCCTGGAAAAAAAGGAAATGAA
>VXAB01010555.1:70936-99420 GCA_013399175.1 Odontophorus gujanensis | reverse complement strand
AAAAAAAAAAAAAAAGTAAGTTCTTCATAATATTTTTTAATCTATTATGTCATATTATATGTTAAATTTATCTTATCTGAACTCTTCTCATCTTGTTCCTTTACTTTCAATGATAAATTCATTACCAATTGTTGTCTGATTCTACTGAAACTTTCTGTTTCATAATTAAAAATAAAAAATTCTTCATTTGTGAATTTAGAACATTTTCTATTGGAAACCAATTATGACTTCTGTTTATTTTCATAACATTTTTGGCCACTTACTCATTTTCTCTTGTGACTTGCCAGCAAACAGAAATAAGTCAGAGAGATCTCAGGCATGTCGCTAAAGACATTTGTTATATTTGACTTTCAGCTTTCCTTTGCTCTGTACTTAACGTTAACGTTTTGATCTGGACTAATCATAGTTTTTCAACACCCTATTCTTGCAGTGACTACTGCAATTCAAGCACTACCCATATTTCAAAGTTAATACAATTCTTATTTTTAAAAATAACATTTTCCTTATACCTCATCTTCTGGTTGTCTTCCTTTCTATATTTTATTTTAATCAATAATAATCTGTACTTTCTCTAGTAGATCTGCTCCCATAGAGCTGATCTACTACCGGTCTTCTTCTTACTTAGCAAAGCCATAACACAGTTAGAGTTAGTCTACCTTCCTACCATTTCACCTATTTTAAGTATCTTGTTTCTCACAGGATGATGGATTCTCCATCCTCTTCAAGTTATGATTGAAATTTATGTGAGATTCATACAAAGGCCTTATTAATTCAGTTTTCTCATAATTTCAATATCTTTAATTAAAACTGTGTCCTTTGTAACAATCCAAAGAGTCTGTAGTTTTCAAAAGTATGGAGGATATAAACAGTAGGTACTTTCAAGAAAAAAGGTCTCGAAAACATGAAGTAGACCGTAAGTCTTATACACTATGATTCATCACAGTAGAAAAATGCATATAAGATTGACTTTCGTGGGGTATATATTTTACAGTAATGCCACAGAGCAGATCATAATAATGCATTACAACTTTCATTAGCTCCCTATGACTACAGCTTCAATAAATTGTCTAGTATCTACACAGTCAATATTTCTTAGTAAGTTCCTGAACAAAGAGATTAGAAAGATTTCTGTCGAGCATATCCACAATTGTGTTTGAATTTCACAGTACAATTTGCAAGAGTGGCAGTTTTAGTCCTGGTGAGTTGTCCAAATTCTGACTAAGGATTTGCATTTTGCACACCTACTTTGCCCCTGCAATTCAATTTGATATGTTTTGGCTCATCACTTCCCGCCTTAGTCCATTGTAGCCTGACGCCAAGTATTGTTAAACAGCTGCTGTACTTTCCCTTAGAGGATTTCAGTAATGTGTGACAAATTCCTACATATATATCCCAATAAAAGGTGCTGCTGTGGGTTGTATAGAATGTTTGAGGACTCAAATGGGAGTTTCATTTCCCTAGTGCCTCGTTTTCAGTTTTCTTAAGAAGGAAAGAAGAAATTATCTACATATTGAGATAAGATGGATCTATGGGACTTGGTATCAAGGGAAATGCTTACAGAAAACACAAAACCTAAAAGAATGTAAAAACAAAATCTAATTCTACACAAGGAGTTTCTTTCTTACAGTATGAGAAAGAATAGATAATACCACTGTCTAAAACCAGCGGACACACTAACTACAAGCTGTGTCAAGAAATAGGGATTCATACATGAGTTTCCTGTGGTTCTTGTGGAATGTTATCTCTTTAGCGTTAAAGCCTTAGATTTCAATATCTAAACAAAGATCTTACAAATCCTTTCAGATGATGTTTATGGGAATATAAACATGAGGTGAAGCTAACCTATGTGTATGACAGCCCTTGGAGACGCTGTCCTCATGTCATCTTGAACCCCACTCCTCATGTACGTTTAAAATTCACTGAAGACAATGAGCTTTAAAGTAATGTTTAATGTTGTATTGTGCTCAACATCAGTCCTAAATATTACCTGAAAGCATTAGGCAGAAGTTCTTGTTGCTTCTTTTATGACATCTAAGAGTGAAATCCGAAACAGAGATACAATGATGAACAGACAATACATCAGATTGCCAGTCGTTCTGAGCACAGTTCTTGTTATTCTTACTGGGCAATAAACTCCTGTGCCATCTTCTGACAGAAGGCGTGAGTAATCCTTTTTTCAGACCCTCTGTCAACTTTCAGTCAGCCTGATTCTAGGCATCTCTTCCTATCCGTTCTTGATCATGATTCATACATGCAACGCTTCACATTTACATTGCAGGATGAAACCTGAAACTCTGAATTTCAGAAGACTTAGTGAGGGTTTGACAATGCATGTGAGGGAATATTGTCCATTATCAATACCCCACTGAACTGCCAGCAGTAGTTTCAGCCCTTTAATCAGGAATGTAAGAAGTAACGTTGTATCCAAGGTAAGCAGACTGACACAGACATAATATACTTGCTAAAATTAATAGTAATTAATATTGTAAATAAGTGATATTTAATAGGTATTAAACATTGAATTACTTTGAAATATTATGTAATTAAAGAATATTGTATATTCTACACCTTCAAAGATTATGGAAAAAAATATAGTATTAAATTCATCACTAACTGAATACTCTGAAAATACATGTATTTTATCAAAAGATAGACTTCACATCTTGCAAATGGTACCATGAAAAGAAAATCAATAATATTTTTTACTGCATTGGATTACCTCTCTTTCAGAAATGTCTCTAACCTTGAAAATAGTACAAGAAAGAGTAAAATAAGAAAGTGTTAGGATGATACATACCCGCTTGAAAGATATTTAAAATGATATAGGTAACATTTACTATATCCTAGGGATTATCTGTGTACTGGCTGCAAATGGGGTTTACTGGCTACATGTCATATATAAGAGAAATTCTGTTATGGAAAAGGCAATGCTACCATCTCTATTCTGTTTGCAGTAACCTAAGGCCATATGTTTAGGAGCGTACAAATTTTATATTCACATCTGCTGCTGCCATCTCTCCTTTGCCCCTGTTTCCCACCAAGCAACATAAAGCATTGCAAATAGGAACAAAAAGCATTCTGCTAATGGCAATTCTGTGTCAAAAGCGTGTTAGTAATATTTTTCATATTTTTTTCATCAAATTAACGACTTTATTTCCAATTCTATGGCTGCCCTTCTGCTAGTTTCACAGCACTTAAATTTTATACAAAGAAAGACCCATTAGTAACTGCCTTTATCAGGAAAACTCAACTTTAGAAATTTTAATAAGCTTTAGCTTTTGTAAGATCCCCTAACTTTAATTAGTATTTCATGAGCCAAATAGATGAGTCTCGTTTAAGGAGACAGTGAAGTAAAACAGTAGTTTTCTCCAATGGAAATTCATTTCTTTGATCCTAAGGTCTAGTGGACAATGAAATATCGTATCTTTACTTTTACTTTTACTTAGACTACAATGGGAATTAGACTGAAGAGGTGGAAGAACATACTTAGTAAGCATCCTTATCTTTAAAACAATATTTTAAATTAGGAAGTCGTATTGATTAACTGAACCAATACACCTTAGTCTTCATGTGAGAATTTAAATCTATTTCATGAAGCACTACGTCATCTCAATACCTACTTAGATGGAATGTCATGAGTCCTGCAGAGGGTTTGTTAAAGGGCTCCTATTAATTCTGTCTGATTACCACTGAATGTTATAATCAGACTCATATTTTAGTATGAATAACATGCAATTTCAGAGCCTATGAAACAGTGTTTGGTTTGTGTGTCTTCATCAACATCAATCCAAGCTGCAAGATACTTATTAAACCATACAATTTGGTTTAAATGAATCTTATAAAATGTGAATTTCTCATCTCTGTCTTCTAGCTAATTTGACTTTCAGACAAACTATCATACAGAGAATTTGTAAGTACTGAAAACATGGCAGAGCTCTCATTGTGTACAGATCTTTCCATTTAGTGTATATCTCCTGTACATCTTTAAGACGCTGTTAGAAACTGATTTCACATAGACTGCAATCAACTCTTTGAAATTGTAGTGTTTGTGACAGAATAAACTCCATTAACTTGTTTTATTAGTACTGTGTGCAGTCAGGAGGAGCAATGCTGCAGAACATGATGAAATGACTAACAGTCTTCATCAGTGCACAGCAGAATGTTTTCTCCTTGCACAGAATATATAATTATTGCTCACATAAACAGGTAGATTTTTTTTTTCATTTCTCAAGTAATACTAAGAAGTATAAGCCTCTTACTCATGGGAGGAATAAAAAGTAAATTAAGCTTTTCCCCCTCCACCTCTTCAGTCCAATTTGTTACCATGATGTTGCCATAAATTTTATCTACGTTATAGAGAATGATCCATCAAATAAAAGAACAGTTCTAATTCAATTGGTTACTAAAGTGACAGAACAGTTTGACAAAGCCAAGGGAGCAGGAGAAAGAAAAGATTTACTAACCAGCTGACTCCCAGAGGCCCATTAGTCAAATCTTGTCTAAAGCTTGTACACAAGGTAAGCTGCAAAGAGGAGTAAATAAAAGTAGGATGAATCCAGCAGAAGAAAGTAGAGTTTACATTTTGCATGTAAATATGAGACATATCACTGAATCACTGTGCATTTCAGAGTCAGGTATTATACACTGCAGATGGCACAGCTGCCAGTACTTACTTGAAGAGAGAAGTATTCTCTTCCAGAATAACTTGTAAAGCATTGATCACTTCAAAAACATAAACAAGTAAACTCTTCTACTTGGCCTCCATTTTCTGCTGTCTTTTTGCTTTGCTCACATAAGATGAAAGCCAAGATCCATTTGGGACTCCCAAAGGAAACTTCAGGTATATTGCATTTTAGCCTAACAAAATATAGGAAACATGAAGGTGAGCAATAACAAAGGAAGTTATTGAAAGGAAAAACCAGTGCAAATGTACATTTATGAGACCCAAGGAGACAAGAAACAAACAAACAAACATCAACAACAACAAACAACACACACACACAAATTCAGTGCAGTCTATTGTAAGAACAAGGAATATTCTCATATTTAATGTCTTCCAGTTCAGCTGTATGCTGTACCATGCACATTTTTTTTGCTCTAAACACCACACTGTATACGTAAGTATATGTATGTACACATGCACCAGTAGAGCAGATTAGATACATGAAACTGTGTATTCTTGAGTAACGATAAAATCTTTTTATTGGTGGTGTTTTTTTCCTATGCCTAACAGCTACTTAAGATAATTTTTGGTAAATGATTCAGCATGTGGATCTATAATATGCAAATGAAACGCATGTTTTAATGTCAGTATTCTGTAGGTCACACTAGAGTAAAAGTTAAACCCATAAAGGGTCAGAAATTAAGTGTTATGACTGAAACTGTCCTTTAAGGACAACAGTACACATTTTGCTCAGCACAGTAATGTGAAAGTTCATAGGCTGAAGAGCCTTGATCAACAGGCATAAGCTTTAAAAACATTTGAAAATCATGCTCTCAGAGACACACTGCTGGAATAGGCCCTCTGGCTACAAAATGACATCCTTGTAACTCTAGCAACATGGAAAGAAAACATATCAGAACTTCACTTGTACTAACAGTTAATAATTCTATCTCTGACAAAGCAAACATCTAACCTGAGAAGACCAAAATGTTGCAGATGAACAGACTGATCTCACACCCTAACTGTTCTCCTCTTTCTCCTCTTATTTCCATTTCCATTTCCAATGACTTCTTTCATGTCTCTCTGAAAAGCAAACAAAAAAAAACAAAAACCAAGATGTTCCAACGTTCTTTGATCTTGCTTCAGTTCTTCCAAAGTTTAACAATGTACCTTTTTGCCACTGTAAAACTTCTCACTCCTTCTAACTGCTATTGCCAAAATCTGACCCCATTTCTCTTTATCATTGTTCTGGATCCTTATCGTCTCACAACCAAAATTTCCTTCCCATCACCTTCAGACTGTCAAACAAATTCTCTGAACAAACACCAGTATCATCTTTAGTCAGTGCATTCTAGCTATTATAAACTACACTTAATATCTATTTCAAATGAATTATTGCTAATGATTTTTTTTTTTTCCAGTAACAGTTGTCATTTAGGAAGGAACGACATAGTGACACTCTTACAATGAAATTCAGCTGTTGTCAGTTTGAATGCTTCAGGTGACAGACATATGAGTAACCTATTATCACTTCATGACTCAAAAAGAAGATTATTGCTAATGTAGATTCTTCACCTAATAGATTTACTTAACTTGAAAGAAACTTCAAATCTGTAAGCATTAGAACATTACCTTAGGAAGGTCAGACGTGGTTGGAGATATTTCCTTCTTAAAGCCTACATAGAAACCAACAAACAGAGAAATAGTTTTAAAAACAAACTACTAGTACCTCACACAAAAAGAAAAATACCATTGCTTATTTTTCTGCACTTGATTAAGCACATCTAGCTGTGATGCAGTGGTAGGTACAGAGAACACCTTACATGCATTGGTGCATATTACTGAGCATAATTTCAGTGTGGAGTTTTAAACTGTACATATCTGTCTTTTCCCTTATGTTTTCCTGTCTCAAACCTGTTTTCAGAGCTCACTCAGAGGATGAACAGGTATCATGCATCTGACTTTGCCAGCAATTCCTTGCACTTCTCTCTTCTGGACATCAGTCCACTTCCTCCCTATTGCAACAGGGGAATTGGTGGTAACCTGTTAGGAGAATCATTGCTCATTTAAAGTGGCTTACATATCATAATGCACTTTGCAAGCAATAACTCTTCTTCATCTTTGAGATCTTGCTGTGCAAATTTAGAAGTCATTCACTTCACATGCAGTGTGACATCCATCATTATAGCTATGCTAGCCCTCTCAACCTTTATTCTCAAGGAAGTTAGAATGTTTTGCATTTTGCTAAGAGAGGCCATCTTGTTAGAGTTTTTTTTCTTGCCTTTGGGATGTCTCTTCATAAAACTTTCTCTACATTGGACCAAATAATCTAATTACTGAGATGCCATCTATTTCCCCCATTGCAGCAACACTGTCTCAAGAAGTCACAAGCTATAGATTAGTAGAATGCTTTAGGCTTGAAAGCACATTCATTTGTATCCAGTGCAATCCTTTTTTCACAGAACAGCACCAGTATGTCAGCTAGCTTAAGGCCACTCCTTAGACCCGCAATCATCCCATTCTAGGCTGTGACTGGAAAAGGGCATATATGGCAATTTCGGTGAAATTTTTGCCTGTAGCTTCTCACCCTTTTGTCAAGCTCTTCAAGGAAGGGTCTGGTAAAATCCTCACTATACTCTCTAGATGCTTGAAAATAGCAATTAGAAGGCTATCCTTACATTCTTCTTCTTAAGACTGATCAAACACAGCTCTTACAACTCTATATGCTATGCAAGTTCAGTCTCCAAATCACCCTTTTCTTCTGTCATTTTCTTCCTTTTATTGGAAATGTCAGCTGTTTTCTGGACAGTTCTTTGTACAGCAGTGTTGGGCACCTTGGCTATCCTGACTCTAGTCTCAGGAGCACAGTGTGTAGATACCTGAGTTACTGGAAGAGACCAGTCTTAGATTATCAAAGCTATCTCAGTTAACTCCTCTGTCACTTTGTATGTGATATCCATGCTTTGTTTAACAACTAATAATTCCTGCCTTAAGTAATGAACAATACAAAAAAAGCTCTACGTCATGAAAGGAATAGGGTAACTACTGCTGACCACTCTGTGAAATATTCTGAGGCCAAATGTCATTTTATGTGTTAACTGATTGTACAGCTAATGATCTCATAAGAATGCACAATGGACTACTGCTGAAATTCATATGAGAAATATATTGAATTTCCTTTAGTTGACTCCCACATACAATATTCTACTGCAAATTTAGATAAGTAAAATATATGTTTGTAAATAATCTGACTTTTTAATCTAAGTGTTTTGAGAAGTTCTACGAAAATCCCAACTTTTTTATTTTTTTATTTTTACTATTAAATGGATGATAGAATGCTTTGTTATCACAGACTGATGCTTTGAAGGTATTATGTTATATTTCCTATGGAGTACACCAGAATCTCTCCGCTGTAGGTCCTGACTGACCAAAGTTGGCACATGAATGCACAGATGAAGTAAAAGGTTTAATAGAGATGAATGTGTTGGGTGAGTAGTTTCTGGAAGTACCAGGGTAGAGTAGGAAAAGATTGTGTGGACTCTTTCAGAAATCTCTTCCTCAGATTGTGATCCATCATTTTTATTTTTATTTTTTTAAGCTGAACCTAGCAGATAGATTTCATGCTCATCCTGCAGATGGTACTATATTGTAACCTGTTCAGTAAATTTTAGAATATACTTACGTCTAAGCTAGTCATATGAAACATTTTTATCCTTTTCTTCTTGAAGAATAGTACTGTATTTCAGTGACTATCCTAGTAATAGAATTAATTCCTCTACAGAATGTAGGAAGAAATAAATAAAATTTCATATCCAGTGAAGTCTTTGACGTTGCCATATGTACATGAGAGATCACTTTACATGAAAATTATCCACACTAATTTAAAAACATTCATATTCATGCACTGAACTTCTCCAATCTTGAGAAAGTTTCTAACATTTATCAACAAAAATAAATAAATGGATAATTATTCTATATTGAGACTTTCAGAAAAATTAGGCATGACAGGCCAAGGAGCACAAAAGTATACAATCATTACACCATTACATATTGAGTCACATGCAGGATGATTAAGTAAGTGGTGAAAAAATATTAAGTGATGCAGGAGAACTTTGTATATCAATATCTAAACAAGTTCCATACCAGTAATTGTGTGAGTCCAGTCTACCATTTGCAATAATTTAATCTGCTAGAAATAACAGAACAAAATCATTATGAATCTTGTAATATTAGCTAATAATAGCAGGTGAAACACAAATATGAAATCACTGCATTGGCCTCCAGAGTATGTTGGTTATACTGTAGTAAATATCCTCTATTTGCAGAGGTATTGATTACACTTCCAAAATAAGATGATTTGCATGAATACATTCTGGGAAATAAGAATTTAAATTTCTAGTATGGAACTTCATCTGATGAATATGGATAACAGCTCATTGATTGCATCTAATTCTCATCAGCTAAGACTTTGACCCTTCGTATTTACTGCAGTGAAGATGTAATTTCCTATTAAAAAAAAAAAAAAACAACAAAACAGATACTCCTTGCAACAAATTCCAACTTTTAAATCAAGGTCAAATATGTTTTGAACCATCTTCTAATTTAGAATGATGAATAAATTCAACTGATTTTTTATTCCACTGTCTCAATCCTCAATCCTTCTCTGTAGAATAGAAATTATTTAGTGCCATACCTCTGTGGCCAAAGACTTTACTCCATTATTAATAAAAACTGGACACTGTTGCTCCTGTCTCCATTGAATAATATAGTGCTCACTGCATAATCCAATTATGTTCAATAGGAGGAAATTAGTCATCTAAACTAAAGATGGAAAGAATTAACTGATATTACTCAAGTGAACTGTTTTGATTCCTATATATATGTATAACTAAAGCAGAATAATTGCATGCACATGCAGATGTTGGTAGACGTTTTGTGATGGCATGACATCATGTAGATGTGTGTGCCAAAACCCTTTTTAAAAAACAAATTGAGACCAACTAAGAAAACTAATATCTGCCTATATAGTTTGGAATATCATTATGGTAAGAATCTTTTCACAATTGAGCTTTTCTAGTAAGCAACTTTTATTCTTATAATAGCTTAAAAATTTGATGAAATTTTTTCTCATATAAGAAAATTCAGTCCATTCTACTGAGGTAGACCTCCTGTACCAGTTCCAGCAAATTTCTTTATTATTCAAAATGAAACTCATGAATAAAATACATGGCACTGTAATTTTAATACTATGTTGCTTTCCCTGTTAAGAAGTTTCCAGGTTTGGTCTGTTCCTCATAACATTCAAATTTTTCTTGAAATGATCATACACCATTTTTTATTTAGGATTAGATACAATGCAGTTGGATACATCATCTATAACTATTATAGATACTATCATCTATAACAACATCTATATACCTTTGTTATAACTAAGGTATAACTCAGATATCTATAATGTGGCAAACAGCCCAGAAATCTTGTTATTGGTTACTTCAGTATTCAGAGTTCTTACTCTACCACATCTATTCCCACTCCACCTCTTGTTCCCCCACCTGAGAGTTAATTTTACTATTTAAGTTAAGAAAAAAAAAGCTTATCTTCTCCTTACTGCCTATTTCTGTACTTGGGCCTTTCTAGCACAAATTAATTCTTAAGACATATTCAGAATTTGCCTAACACAGCACTTAGCAACATCAGCTTCTTCTGAGCCAAGAAACAACCATACTTTAGGTAAGTGCTTACAGATTGTAGTGTTTGCACAGAGAGTGAAAGACAGTTATTTCAGTCCTTTTAAGCCAGAAGGAGTTCAAACCTACACATTCCAGACTACAATAAAGGACATAGTTGTTTTAAGAGGCCATGTAGCATGTCTTACTTTCTTCAACTGACTCAAGAAATGATGCACTTCATGTCAGGGATATAATAGAAGGAACAGAAGCCATCCACAAGGATCTGGACAGGTTTGAGGACTGGGCCCACATGAACTTAATGGGATTCAACAAGGCAAACTGCAAGACACTGCATCTATATTGGAACAATTCCGGATAAGTATGCAGACCGGTAGAAGATGAGAGTGAGAGCAGTCATGCAGAGAAGGACTTATGGGTTCTAGTGGACATGAAGCTGGACATGAGCCAGCAGTGTGCGCCTTGTAGCCCAGAAGGACAATTTTATCCTGGCTACATCAAAATAAGTGTGGCCGCCAGAGCAAGGGAGGCAATTGTATCTTTCTATTCTGTCCTTTGGGACCCCATCTGGTACTGTGTCAATACCTGGGGCCCTTACCACAAGAAATTTGTGGAGTTTTTGGAAAGAGTTCAGAAGAGGGCCATGAAGATGATGAAATAATCTCTCCAGTGACGAAAGGCTGAGGGATTTGGGCTTGTTCAACCTGGAAATGAAAAAGCTCTGAGGTGCTCTCATTGCAGCATTCCAGTACTTGAAGGGAGCTTGTAAGTAAGAGGGATACCATCTCCTTACACAGCCTGATAGTATTAGGAAGAAGAGGAACGGTTTTACACTAAAAGAGGGGAGATTTAGATTAAATATTAGGGGAATTTATTTATTTATTTGTTTATTTATTTCAGAGAGTGGTGAGACATTGGAACATGTTGCCCAGTGAAGCTGTGGATCCCCCACCCCAAGAGGCATTCAAGGCCAGGTTGAATGGGGTCCTGGGCAACTTGATCTAGTGACTACCAACCCTTCGAATGGCAGGGGAGTTGGAACTACATGATCTTTTTAGTCTTTAGCCTTTTAAAAAGGCGATCAATGAGTTCAAAAAAAAACAAAAAAACCCTATACATTCTGGTCTCTTCTCCAAGGACTCTTTATGAATGCATTACAGGATAATTAGGTAAAAAGAAAAGAAAATGCTACCACTGCTGTCAAAAGCTTTCATGGTCTTACTCAGTTCTGGTGACAAAAAAATGTGCCCTTTCCTGTCAATGAATCTTATGCTTCTTCACACATGATACCATCATTTTAACAAAGGGCTGGTAAGTGGCTGTAGTATTCCAAAGCAGAACAATAGTCCTAGAGGATGTTTCATTACAGGATGAATGAAAGGGAGTGCAGCATGAAAGAGTTGTGAAGTATTCTTCAGCTTTACGAGACTCCAAGGCTCCAAATTACATACTTACGTTTACTGGGGCATATTGAAATTCAGGAAAGATATGAACCGTTTTTAAGGAAACTGGAGTGAGTGAATGGAATGGGAAAGGGACAGATGGAGTGATCAAACAACCAGAAATTCATGACCTGGAATGAAAGACTGAGGTTGTTCATTTCTGCAAAGAGAATACTGTGGGATACCTGGTAGCAGTCTTCAAATATAAGAATTGGCCATATAAGAATGTTTCTTCCAGATCAATTTATATTATTTTGATTGGATGTGGTTCAATTTTTATTTGGGACTGAGTTAAACATTTATAGGGTATACAAACTGAAACCTACTGTTAAGACCCAAACACGAAGGTGATTCTATCCAAATTGTACAGTAAATAGTCGAAAAATCTTGCAATATCTAACCTAACATGTTTGTTGTTTGTACTTAATGAACACAGGTAAAGTAAGAAGCAAAGATATATATTTTTTTCTCTTCTATAAAATTTCTCTCTCCATTGCAAAGAAACTTTCTGTGGAATATCCATGTTGCGTTGGAGAAGTTAAAATTTACTATTATTTTCTGCATCAGATCTGGAGAGGTGTTGCTAGCACCTTCAAATAAAGCAAAACAGTAACATTCATGCAATGACAAAACGCCAGGCTATTATAAAAAAAACACCGACCTATTAAAAATTAGTCTGATCTTTAAAAATTATCAGCATAGCAACAGTAATGTTATTAAAAATAGAAGAATCCTGACAAGTATTCATTAAAATTTGCATATGTGACTAAGAATGCACTTAATTACAAATTACATTCTACAAATTATTTAGAAGCTGTAGGTTGCAGCAACAAAGAAAATAGCTACAAAGACAAAGGATTTTGAAGAAATTTCAAATGCAAATGTTTCTAACAGCAGATTGGAAAAGCTGCAAGATCTTTCCAAAAACAAATGGTTTAAAAGAGCAAATAAGGTTCAGAAATGATAAAGGTCATCATATAAGAATTTGTCAACGGTTTACGGGCAGGTTCGGCCCGGTTCCGTGACGATTGGTACGGGGGACCCACGGACCCACGCCCCAGGAAAGGGGAAGGGGAAAAGGGAATAGGGAGATGGGCCTAGAAACAAAACAGCGGCAACGATCTGAGGAGGAAAACTAATTTACTAAATAGATATCAGAAAGCAAAATAACACACTATAATACAATATAATTGTAATTAAAGCTAATAAATCAAATAAAATGAGCAAGAGAGAGAGTGTCCGATAAACCGAAGGCCTTACGCTAACGCTGAAGGCGAGACGGCAGCGAGCACCCACTGCTGAGTCGATCCCAAAGGAAAGAGAGCGTGTCCCGTGACCGCAGACAGTTGTTATCTTCCCCTCTGAACGTAAATACGTAAGAACGCCAAACATCGCTAAGTCCTCTGGGGAATGTAGTTCTTCTTCTCTTCTGAGACAGGTATACCTGGAACTATTGATGATCCATGGAGCTGGAGCATTAACTCTTTAACTCTAAATGCACTACATGATGTTATGATGTGGAATACCAGTACCAAAAATCATAAAACCATGACAGAATTTACTAGAGGAAATACAATATTCGCTCATAGAGAGCAGACTGAATTTTTGTACGTAGAAGTACGTGTTAAAAAACAGTTTCACTTGAAGCTAAAGTAGCATATTCAAATGCAGAAGTCATAATAATTTTCAGGTGTAATAAATTTCAGGGATTATGTAATATTCAAATTTTTCTTTTCTTTCAGCCATCAACACTGTTACTTAGATGCTCCACCATTGCAAAGCAGAATTCCATGCCCTTCTGTCTCACTACCAACCCAAATGAGCTTGGAGGAATTCATTTCTCTACTGAAATCTTTTCTTCAAGAAACTGAAGATGGAAACTAGAAGAAGAACTAGTGAAGGATAGGACAAAAAAAAAAAAAAAAAGGAGAATCTTTAAGATGTTGCAGTGCTAAATGCTGGGAGTGCCAGGTCAAATTGGCCTGAGGGGAGAGTGATGAGAGAGGAAAGGAAAATGAGAAAGACAAGAGAGAGAAGACAATCTAATGGTGCACGTGGCCAACTTCACCTTCCACTCAGTTCAGATGAGATACTAAGTACTTAATGTAGTGAAAGTACTAAAGTACTCCAGTACGAAAGAAAAAGCACAGGTATTTTTCTTGCCTGTTGCTTTAAAGCAGGGAAACTCCATTTGCTATTGTAGGAAAGAATATTTCCATTTTTTTAATCATCTTAAGGAAGAAGAAATGCCACCCTTCCACTATCACTTTTCAGTCACTATCTCCAATCTTTTTTTCTAGAGTGAAGGATTTTTGCATGGCAACCCATGGAGACCATGAAGATTGATTGTTCTTCTGTTCCTCATTCTGTAGCTGCCACAGTCAGAAATGTTCTGTATTATTGCATGATTTCACGTACATTTATTGTTCACTGTTGTCATTATAGACAACTACCCAAATATTGATTCTGCCCTTAATAGACTGCTCAATTCAAAATGCAGTTAACATCTTTAGAAACACTAAATACATATCTAAAGACAAGTAAATTGAACCATTTTTCCTGTGTAACTACAGACAAAAAGTGACAAAAAATGTGATTACTGCTAGTTAACGAATATTTTCAGTATTTTTCACTACTTCTTCTTTGATATGTCTGTACAGTGCATAATTGGAGGAGCGTTCACAGCCCAGTACTATTATACTTCTATTATTTATTATTGTTACCAGCAGTAAAATAAGCTGTCCAAATTACACTTCACTCGCAAAACTTTCAGAACTGATCTTACAAGACAGGTACATAAAGCAAGATCATTTGGATGTAGCCAGGAAAAGTATTCGTTTAGCATTTTCACTAGGCTTTTTGGTTCTCTTGCTATAGAACATACACAGCCTCGAGGGTGATCTTGAATGTTATCTCTGCAGCTGAGTGATTTTTGGAGGTCTCACTGAATATGAGGGTCATAACCCTGAGTCCATTCTTATCTGTTTTAATAAAAAATGACAATGAACTGTGCAATCCTCCATTGTACCCTCAAGCAAAATGAAGGTGAATGTCACTCCTGTCTGTACAGACGAGTCTAATTGCAGTATTAGGGTCTAGAGCATGAAAATTCACTCCATTGAGGGTTTTAACTATGTCTGTGGAAGCACTGGAGTTCAATTTTGCACATTCCTGGCCTTACTAAGTTTTATCAAGGACATCAAGGAGTTTTTTTGCTGTTACAAACTGGATTGTGCATACTGTTTAGAACTCAGCTCTATAACAGGACATTCAGCAATGATTTATTTCTATGTAACTGGAATTCCTTTTTTCCTATCTCTCAGGAAAACACAAATACACTGTGGAGTATATGATATACTGAAAGATAGCACCAAGTGCACCTTCAGCAACTTTACAGGCAGCAAAAATGGGGAGGAATGGATAATGGAACAGCTGTTTTTTCTGTCTCTTGAAGAGAACATTCCCCCCAAAAAATACAACATGAAAATGTCAAATGGGAACCTTGTGAAGTTTAACACAGGCAAATAATGAATCTTGCTCATGGGGAAGAGTAACTTCATGTTTCTTGACTTTACAGTACCAGCTGCACTTCCTATCAAATACTGTTTCTGGGCAGGTGGGTCTTGCATGATGGTTGTACTAATCCTCCCTCAGACTTACATTTCTCTTTCCAACTTTTTAGCTGTGGGGTGTGGTCAGCCTGTGAGATCAAGCAGAAGATTTTGGAAATCGTCTTTTAGGAGGGAAGCCTGTATTTCAGGGGAGTTCCTACTTTAGTTTCTGCAATAAATATTAAGCAGTCTTCATACCAAGATGCTACCTCTCACAAAGGTGACAGTTACTATTAGCAAGATCTCATCTCCATAGCTGTAATTATGTAAATAGCATGGGTTTCAGCCTGTAGTTGATCTAAACTCAGCTGAAATTCACATTTAGTAGTGTCATCCCTATAAGAAGAGCTTTGGTTCCCAGCTCTCTCTGAGCTCAGGATTATTCTTCAAATGATGAACATGCTGTAGGACTGCATATGTCATCTTTCCATCTGAAGATAAACACAAACAACCAGGAAAGCAAACCTCATAGGATATGACAGTAAGCAATCAAGAAGAGATTTAGAATAAGAGAAAACTGAAAAGATCTAAGGCTCTAGATATTATCATTTTCTAAGACTTTATGTCTGTACCCTATATGTGAGAATCAGACGTCTCCCTCCATGCCCTTCCTCTGATCCCCAGACCAACATTCAAGTATAAACTGAGGCTTGCTGCAGCTGGAAAGGTGGCAGGTGGTAAGCATTGTACATCACTTCATAGAATCATAGGGGTTGGAAGGGACCTCAAGAGATCATCGAGTCCAACCCCCCTGCCAAAGCAGGTTCCCTACACCAGGTCACACAGGTAGGCGTCCAGGCGGGTCTTGAATATCTCCAGAGAAGGAGATTCCACAACCCCCCTGGGCAGCCTGTGCCAGTGCTCCATCACCCTCACCGTAAAGAAGTTCTTGTGCACATTTGTGTGGAACCTCCTGTGCTGCAGTTTCTGTCCATTTCCCCTTGTCCTGTCTCCACACACTTCTGAAGAGTGTGGCCTCGCCATTTGTCCCCCATACCTCAGAAAACACTTGTTAAGAAAACATATATTTTTATCATTACTATTGTTTTTGTTTTCTTTTTCTATTTTAGCAAATAATTTTATTTCATACTATGAGTTCTAACTCAGTGTTGTTTTTTTTTAATCTATCCTCCATCCCACTGCAAAGGGGGGTAGTGAGCAAACAGCTGAGTAATGTTTTATTCTATGCCAAGATAAACCACAGTTTCAAAGCATCTAAGGCCCTTTCCTCACCACTTCTCTTAATGTACCAGTTATACACATTGACAGTTATAGGTATGAGAAGACCCCAGACTTTCTCTGGATGAACACGCAGTGTATGCTGACCTTTGCTCCCTTTAAGAATCATGAGAGTTGCATAGCAAAATGTGTGTGTTGCTTTTTGTGTTTGTTGTTGTTGTTACTGTTTGTTTTTTGTTTTCTTGACTTTTTTAAATTATTGTTTATTAAGAGAGTAATTTAAAATACATATTCAAAGTATAGACAAACAGATAAAATCATCATTAGGTGCACTGAGGAATTTGTTTCATAATGACACAAGGACAATGACTGTTCCTTGCTGATATAAACTTCTGATAAAAGCTCAAAGACTCTAGAAACGAACACAATGAAGAATATTTAAATAAACATTTTTACTTGAAACTTATTTGTTTTTAAAGTATCCAATATTGTTGAGATTGACTGAAGTCCAAATGCTACATTTCACTTGTTTTTAATTTTACAAGCTGTTAGTGTCCAGTCCTTCTAATCAAGAATTTAAATATATGAAAATTATGAAAAAAGAGTAGGCAGCTGTTCTCTAACTCTACTCAGTCTGATTTGCTAATCCAAGATGAGGAAAAAATCCAAAAAAATAATTGAGCCTGTTGTCAAGCAGAATGAAAATCAAGCATTAGCACATCATTACTGGAGAAATCGTGAGCTACAAGTAAATGAGAAAAAAAAAGAAACCTTAATAAAGGTGAATGAAAAATGGACATCAAAGACTTTTTACTTCTCCTGTTTACTGATTCCTTAATGGTTGCAATCCTACAGGATCACTACCAGGAAATAGAGAAGTGTGTCAGTGTTTTGTCAAACAATTACTGTGTAAGTGGTTAAAGAGATAAGATTATAGTAAACAGGGACATTGCAATCCGTTACTTACAAGAGTAATTTGTTATGCTTCTTCTTGGAGCTCAGTTCCTCAGGGAATAAAAAAAAGCTTCCTTTTTCCTGTAAATTAAAAATATATATATAATAAAAAATCAGCAAAAATTCCCCATGCATGAAACAGCAGAAAGATTCACTGGTATTTTACCAACCTGCAATATCATATTGTTCCCTAAATTTCCATAATGCCTATTAAAAAAAACTTTGATATAACCTCGCTAAGAGTTTTATGACAGAAACTGGAAGATGTTCAGATGAATCTCTTTTAAATCTAGTGTTCAGAGTGGTGACTAGAAGTAAATGACAAATTGTGGTTGATTACTTGAGTCCCTGAAAGTGCCAATTTCAACAAGATTGCTGAAAGGATTTTACTTGATATCCTTTTTTTTTTTTAATCCATTTAGCTAAAACAATCATTTAAGTGAAAGACAGAAAGATGTTTTAACTATATAAAATTTAGACCAATAAGAGAGAATCTATGTGCCTAAAACATACTACAGTAATGTAACACAGAACTTTTTTGTCACTTACAGAGATAATGGAGAGTAAAAGGAGATGGATTCATTTTAATTTTCAGTCTTACAACATAGCCTACATGAACATAGGATCTGTTGCTTTTTGGATACATGTGTTTCTCTCTGGACATGTGTGGTTGTGAAGGGAGTCTAATTGAACAAAACAGCTTTTGTTCTTTTGTCTGATGCCTCGGGGTAAGTGTGATACACATATAATTTGTTGAAAAATACACTATAATAAAGAAAAGCAATCCACACTGACTCAGGATCCCAACTGTCCTCACTGCTTCCCTGCGTACTGAGCTAACATTCACCACTTATTACGTTTTGGACTGTCTTAGCTATGTGCCTCCAACTAGTTGGAGTAGGCCAACATTAATATTATAGGCCATGAATCAGCTTCAGATAACAGGACTCAGAACCAGTGGCCAGTTCCTGGCTCTGATTTATGCATCACAGTGATTAAAGCTCAGTTTTTAAGAGTTTAAATCAGATTTATGAGTTACTGTTTTTTAAATCACTTTCATACTTCTCTGTCTCAGTTGAGAACTCTGGAGGCATAGTAAGCAGTTTTTAAACTTATATATTCTAGTTCAACATCTGAAGTTATGCAGAATGGTAACACTTAGCCCTGGTATGACTACATCTCCTGAAGACATCTCAGTGTTGGAGTTAGCACCAGTTATACTTCATCTAATATCTCAGAGTACTACATAGGCAGAAATCTTCCAACTGGAAGCACAGTTAGTCTTGAGAAAACTCAAATCTGTCTCACTAAAGTTAACTTGAATTTAGAGCAAGGTTGTCTCTACATCTACCACAGCAGTAATGTACCTTACTTTTCAATATACTGTTTCACTCATGTGGAAATATAAATACACAAATCTTTGCCAATCATTAAAGACAAGAATAGAATGCAGAAACCCTTAGTCTGACCCTTTATCCATGTTGTATATTACCTGAGATGCGCTTTAGTGACAGGTGAAAGAGGCACATTTTCATTTATGAATGACTGTAATCAGAGGACACCACAAATAGCCTAAGACACTGTTTATGTCCTGAGAGCTCACACGTCATTGCAGTAACTGTCAAACCGTGGCATTTGTATTTCATAAAGTAGAAAAAAATGAAAAAGTAAAAACGAACTTTTTACACCAGAGGGCAAAAGATTTCTCTTGTTTTCTTCCAAAAATCACACAGCTTCTACACCCCAAATAAAAGGAACTGGGGAGAGAAGGAAATTTAATGGTGAATATCTGCTGTGCTCACCTGGGGTCTGCTACAGATGAAATCAGATGTACTCAACACAGATTATATTTAAAGTTGTTCTTATGTATTTAAAACTAAAAATATCACCTGGGTATAGATATTTTATTATCAGTCAGATTCTTTAGACAATTTTCAATTACATTTCTGAATTTTTATTGTATGTTAATGGATCATATTAATTAAAACAGACCACAATGCAATAATAATGATTAATTCAACCCAGGGTACCTTAAACTGAGATTTTATGAGAGGCAAAATTCTCTATGGATCTCTAATTTGCATTTGCAGCACAGGTAACTATACTTCTGGATGGCAATTTCACCCAAGCCAATACACAAGCATGGAACCAGGAAGGAAATGGTGTCAAGAAACAGGAGTGAAAAACAGTGTACTAAGGTGTTGAGAGGCAGTAGCTTTCATGAGTCTCAGTGGATAAGCCCATGTAACCTCACCTGATAATATATACAGTTTTTAGAAAGCAGAACACAAAATCTGACATAATCAACTATTGGTGAAGAATATTAGCTGAAAAATAAATACACTCTGAATGTATCTATCCTTTCTGCCCCTGCAAGGAATAGCCCCTCATGCTGTTAGTCTTTTTTTCATTCATGAGTAATAGGTATTTAATGGAAATCTTAGTACAAAGAATGAAAAAGTGAAGATGATAAATCTGTTCACTTAGACAATAATCATATAACAGTATGGCCAGTTAGTTTAATTTATGGACACCACTCTTCTTGGAATTCTTCAGTACAAAGAAAAAAAAAAAAAAAAAAAAAAAAAAAAAGAAGGGGGAGGAGACTAGGAATGACAACATGAAAATTGGTGCAGGGCATTTCTTACCCACCAGAACTGTTAACTGAAAGAAAAACACTACTTACCACTTTACTGCTGCAAAGGAGTGCTTCACAGTCGCTGGAGTTTTTCATAGAATCATAGAATTACTCAGGCTGGAAATACCTTCACAATCATCAAGTACAACCTCAGCCTAGCCATACTACCCTAACTCTAACAACCCACTGATAAATTATGTCCCCGAGCACCGTATCCAGGTGGTTTTTAAACACATTCAGGGATAGTGACTCAACCACCTCCCTGGGGAGCCTATTCCTGTGCTTAACAACCTTTTCTGTAAAGACATTTTTCCTGATATCCAACCTAAACTTCCTCTGGCTCAACTTGAGGCCATTTCCCCTTCTTCTGTCACCTGTCACCGGTGAGAAGAGACCAACCTCACTCTCATTGCAATCACCTTTCAGGTATTTGAAGAGAGCAATAAGGTCTCCCCTCAGCCTCCTCTTCCCAGACTAAAAAGCCCCAGTTCCTTCAGCTGTTCCTCATAAGCATATTCTCCAAGCCCTTCACAAGCTTTGTTGCCCTTCTTTGGACCTGCTCCAGCACCTCAGTGTCCAAAACTGAACACAGTACTTGAGGTGGAGCCTCACCAGTGCTGAGTACAGGGGAGGATTACTTCCCTAGTCCTGCTCACCGCACCTGATACAAACCAGGACACCATTGGCCTTCTTGGCCACCTGGGCACACTAATGGCTGATATTCAGCTGACTGTGCATCAGTGCACTAAGGTCCCTTTGTCAGTCAGCTTTCTACCCACTCCACTCCATACCTGTAGGATTGCCTGGGCTTGTTGTGACTAAAATAGGGAGGAATAATTGCATACATTGGTACAGGTTGGGGGATGACCTTCTGGAGAGGACCTCTGAAGAGAGGGACCTGTGTGTCCTGGGATGACAGGTTGACCAGGAGCTACCAGTGTGCCCTGGTGGCTAAGAAGGCCAATGGGATCCTGGGGTGCATTAAAAAGAAAGTGGCCAGCAGGTCAAGGAAGGTGATCCTGCCCCTCTCCTATGCTCTGGTGAGGCCTCATCTGGAGTACTGTGTCCAGTTCTGGGCTCCCCAATACAAAAAGACAGTGATTTCCTTGAAGGAGTTCAGGGGAGGGTTACAAAGATTATAAAAGGCCTGAACACCTCTCTTATGAGGAAAGGTTGAAAGATCTGGGTATGTTCAGCCTTGAAAAAAGAAGACTCAGAGAGGATATGATCCACGTCCATTAATATCAAAGTGATGAGGTCAGACTCTTCTCAGCAGTGTGTGGTAATAGGACGAGGGGTAACGATCACAAATTGATGCAGTAAGGGTGACAGAGTGCTGGAACAGGTTGCCCCGAGAATTTGTATAGTCTCCTTATCTGGAGACATTCAAGACCTGCCTGGATGCCTACCTGTGCAACCTGGTCTATGGAACTTACTTTTGCAGGGGGTTGGACTAGATAATCTCTCAAGGTCCTGTCCAACCCCTACCATTCTGAGATTCTGTGATTCTGTGAAAATGCAAGACCTGACAGTTTACCTTGGCCCATTGATCCAATCTATCCAATCTATCCTTTCTACCCTCCAGTAGTCAACTCTCCCTTCTTCAAGGGCTCATCTCCAGTTTCCTGCTAGAATTTTCACACTAAAGTGTGAAATGCTCAAATTTAACATGTTATGCCTCTCCGTTTTGTTTCTTTTTTTTTTTTCTCTTCTCGTGGGAAGAAACATATTTGGACACCTGTAGTCACAAGAGATTACTAATCCATAAACATATGATTGGTCTCCTGCAACCTCCTAACTTGTGATGATAATTACAATGGTTGACGCACACTTGAATGCCTCTTAAAATTAAATTTAAGTTGTTCTACTTATCTATGTAAATAGTTCTTATTTTCATACTGTTTGGATAACAGTCATCTATTTGCAGCTGGTAACACTATGTATTGTACTTAAATGTCCTGCAGATCCTTCAGCAATTAACAATGACTAAGCTCTAGTTTCCAGTAAAAATGTATTATGTAGCTCAGAGTGTTGAATGCAGTGTTCATTTCTAACAGGAAAGACCATGGGCATGAAGTAAAACTGTCAGTTATCTACAGGATTTTCATCCTCTTGTTATTATTTTTGTCTTCATTAGGACTAGCCTGCTTTAAAATAATTTGTATTATTTATTCTGCTTAGGTTTTTTTTTTCTTTTATTTTCTTTTTTTTTTTCTTTAATTAGATGGATAAAATTGATTGCCATACAATAAGCAAAAGGAAAGTATTTCCCATCAGTGCTACTTTTGGTGTGGCCAAAATGAATTAAAAAAAAAAAAAAAAGAAAAAAAGATGATGTGAAAGATGAGAAGGATATTTTTTCTCTTTGTTTGGAAATAATGTTTTAGTGTTTCTAAATCAAGTTTTCAACCATTTTGAGTCATGTTCGGGTGCCCTTAGATCTCTGCTGCAAGCAAATAAAATTTATGTATAACAGGCTGTCTACAGAAAATTCTACAAAATTCTTTGATGTTGCATAATTGGCTAAAAGGATAATAGATTCAAGCAGTAAATTTTTAAGATGTGGTTTCTAATGAAATCTGATGAAATGTGAATTTTAAATACTCTATATGATTTAAGATTTTGTTTTATTAAAGAGTATAACTGCCTTAATGCATTCTAGTTAAGTCTATATGTCTAATACAACAATTTTGCTCACTCCTGCTCAGGTTGTGACTGTTTCAAACTAAATTCTCCCACAAACAAAAGGTTCATTATTTTTTCCCATTAAAATTTCTGTTTCCCACTCCAGAAATATTTGACAGAAAAAAGAATGTTGCCGCTTCATTTTCTAAAGCACTGCATACTTCTGAGTGCATCTTAAAACTTCATTGAAATCTGTACCTGCTAAGGTCCAGACCTGGCTGAGAATATAAATCAAATAATTTGTTGTAAGTCTTTTAATTACTAGACCATACAACAAATCAAGAGAAGGATTAATGGGAATGCAAAACTAAGCCTACACAATGTAATTAGCATAGGTAGACATTTTTTGTTGTTTCTTCCATTTACACAAAGATTTATTACTGTATTCTATTCTTCAGCTTACTTCTTCTCAGGTTACTAATGGAGCTGCTTGATACTACCAAACCAATCAACATTTTAGTCCATCAAGACAACATGGAAATATTTATCAATGAGTCTGTTTTAAGCTTTTCCCACACTTTCCCTCCCCACTCCCAAAGTTGTTTCTCTACAAGGAAGAAAAAAAGCTTATGTGCAAACACTTACTGAAAAATTGCAATGTTCTGCTGCATAACAGAGCTAAAGATGTTAGGGCTACTATAATTCACAAGACAGACTTTGTAAAGAAGTGGGATATCCAATAAAGCCAGGTTGGCTTTGAGGTCAGTGTACTGATTTACACATTGAAAGTTATACAGACATAGGGAAGAATTCCTTTTTTACCATAAAATTGCTTGAGTAGAGTGAGATCTTTGAAGGGTTTATGTACAGCCATATCTCTAGACATATGAAAAGAGTGTGCTGTCCTCAAAATCAAGGAAAAATGAAGAAAAAAAAAAAGCAGCACGGAGGACAAAAAAAAACAAAACAACATCATTCATGCAACTACTATGAAAAGGAAAGGAATTGTCAGAGCTTTCAGCAAGATTTGTGATACAAATATATGTATATTCTGAGGCATTAAAAATCAGCTGGATTTAAGTTCTAATTTTTTTTATTTATGAAAAAAATATATTAGGTTTAAAATCTCAAACATACAGTTTGTTGACATCATAAACCTATAACTGATTATTAATCCGTACATTACAGTAGTGATAAGTAATTAAAAATACATCAACAGAGTTTAACAGAACTGTACTGTAATTTTCCATACAATTTATTTTGTAGTCTTCATTTCTTCCCCTCAAACTAGTGTTTTATAACAACATACATAAGATATTAATTTTTGAAAAACAGATCTTCCTTTGTACCTTCATTTCAGTGGCCACAAGCTAATCTACGCTTTAAGGTACTTGATGGTAACTATAATGCTGATTATCAACTAGCAAATTCCCTGACTTGCACCATCAATGTATTTACAAGCACAGAAAAGCAAGTACAAATACTGAGGAGTAAAAAGACAGGTTTCAGGAAAGAAAATAAGGCATTGTTTTTTTGAAAGTGTACCTTCTAATAATCTATGTATGAAGAAGTAGAGCTAGGGGGGAGAGGGAAGTTCATGAATAGACTTTATCTTTCCTTTATCTACTCAAGTGTATAATTAATACTTCTACCCAATGAAGCTGTTTTGGACCCTGTTTAGGGATTCCTAGTTTTGGTTTGATTTGTCTGGTTATGTACATGAGAATACACAGTTGTTGAAATACATAGATAATTAAATTTAGCATATGAAATTCAGCTTGAGAACTCTTCTCTGCACTGAATCTTTATTTTAGAGTAAGGATAGAAGACACTAACTGCGTGTCTGTTAAGGATTTGTCACATACCTGTGCTGTCTAGCAAGGCTACCCATCTATCACATGTAGGTACGCATGAAATATGTCAGTGGGTGGGGTAACAAAATCAGCACTTTTAAAAGTGTAGCCACATCACAAAGTATACTAACTTCCAGTCAGATGGCTGGAACAGGAATTCTGGATGCCCCACTTTAACAGTCCAGTGATCAGCACAGTGCGCAATCCCAGCTGAGAGGAAGTTGTCTATAGAACCTGTGAGTTTCTCCACACATGTAATTGGCACATGTATGCAGTTACATGCCTAACCAGTAGTGTAAATATACAACTGATAGACCTAATGCTCAAAAGCCCAAAATCATAGCTGTGTATTTTACCTCTGACTGTGGAGATAGTTACTCATGTTTAACACTTCAGATGTCAGCACTTCTTTTACCCAGGCTTTGGGGAACTGTGGGAGTCTCAGCAGTTTTTAGAGTCCTTTGTGCCAAACTAGATCTACACTTTTCAGCTGACTTCTAATAATTAATGGATTAATTGCTAATCTGCTCTTCCTGGAGACAGGACACTGTGGAGGCAGTAAAATCACATATAAATCCCAGAGACTGGGTGGAAGAAGACAGATGGAACAGAATGCCATACCATGCTGAAGATAGCAAAAAGAGCTAAATTACAATAAGAAGTAGATAAGTCTTTGCTTCCTCTCTGCACCAGATGCAGTTTTGTCTCTTAATTCAGGATTAATGCTCCATCTAGTTGTTAAAGTGAAACCTGGAAGCTGCTGAGCTACTCAAGGCTCTCTTTTTTATACTTAAGGATTGTGCTGTTCACCTTTATATGTCTCAATTACCTCTCCTATAATAACAATTTAGTAATACCTGAGTTATTAAAAAATAACTTATTCATGTGCAGAGACAGAAAGCCATGCAAAATGGCATTAATCATACACGTCCCCCTCTAAACGCTATCCTTGAATCATCTGGATGTAGATTATATTTCTGTCTAGAAGCAGTCAGCAATTCTAGAAAAAAACGAAGGTCGTATTTACATTGTTTTCTGAAAATTTTATTCAATACAATTTTTTCTTAATGTTGTTCACTCTGGAGTATGTAGCTCCATAGAAGATAGAGCTTATACCACGCTGGCAAGCAGTGATTTTTCTATATCACTGAATTTTCAATAAATTGTGTTTATTTCAATTTTTGTGGGTGTCATTGTTTTCCTATTTGAGTTCAGGCTTATCCTCTGTTACAGATGGATACAGCTCTTCAGAGAAAGAGGAATATATTGACAGAATATAGTGATTTAACAAAGCTTAATCACAAACAAGGCAGGAAGTTTACAAGATTCAAAATGTCAAGATACACTGATTAACTACTGCGTAAAGGGTGTAGTTAAACACACTCATCCTGAAGACCCTCCCATTGAGTAACAGGGTTAAGAGTGGACCCCCTTGCTTTCCAAATTCCTTCTCAGAGGGGACTAGGTACAGATGGATGCATTCCTATTTCCAGCCTTAGTAAAAACTTTGTCTGTGTAATTGTATGTACACAGTCAAGCTAAGATGTAATCTTAGCTAAATTAAGAGATCGTAAAGCTACTAATTATTTACTGATGATTTGTATCAGTAAGGCATCTTGATGTCAAGGTGTAAAGAATTTCTGAGAGGGAGTAACTTCAAGAGTCATCTCTACTCAAGGGGAGATCCTGTTCTGCAGCCAGTTACCATGTAGGAAAGCTCAGCGTGCTCTTGGGCTGCTCGGTATTGACAAGGTAAGATGGTTGATTCAGTCATAGTATTTAGCTCATGTTCATTTGGTTCTCAGTTATTGACCAGGTTTTTGCTAGAAGTTTCTTTAGTCTCTCCAGTCTGAGACAGATTTTTGTCCATTATCTGTCTCTGCAAGACAGAATTATTAGTCTTGGGAATCTCATGGTTAGCCTGAGTAAGGACTTGGCCCTAATGGCCATCCAGAGGGAAGACAGTGGGAGAGGGGCAGAGTACACAGAATATTTCTTTGCATATGTTCTGCTTTGACTGAAACAAATCTGCAGTGTGCATACTCTGGGGAAACTAAAAGTAACATGTGAAGAGATTAGTTCTGTATGTTTTAGCACTGATCATTAGTTAGAGTCTAATGTATTATTTAGACCATTACAGAACCTTTGTTCTTGTAATGTAAGCAGAAATTTTTAGAAATGATCTAAAGTTATTAAAAGCATCAACTACCATGTCCTGCAACAGATCAGCACTTTCACAAAACTGAGCATAAAGATCCATTTGAGTATTTTGTTTGAAGTTATTTTTAGTGTTAATTGCATATGGTCTGTACCTAACTGTCATTAAGTGACTGATATGAATATGTCAATAGTAGTTTTAGCTCTTTCACTACTCAGTTACTGCTATACAGTCATCTCAGTTTTGTATTTGATAAAAAAAAAAAATGATTAAAGAGGTTTTAAGAAAATAAAATAACTAAAAAACAACTTCATTTTTGTGTGTTATTGTAGATCCTTAGGATCAGACACAGAATCATAGAATGATGGAATCATAGAATCATAGAATCAATCATAGAATCATACAATGGCTTGGGTTGGAAGGGAAAGCAAAGATCATCTAATTCCAGCTCCCCTTCCATTGGCACAGTGGCCAACCACTACATCAAGCACTAGATCAGGTTGCCTAGGGCCCCATCTAATCTGGCCTTGAACACTTCCAGGAATGGATCATCCACAGCTTCTCTGGGCAGCCTGTTCCAGTGCTACATCACACTGTCAGTAAAAAAATTCTCCAACATCTAATCTAAATCTCTTTTCTTTAAAGCAATTCCCCCCCATTCTATCACTATCTAACCATGTCAAAAGTTTACCTCCCTCCTGTTTTTAACATCCCTTTAAATATTGGAAGGCTGCAATGAAGTCTTAGGGAGACTTCTCCAGGTTGAACAAGCTCAACTCCCTCATATATTCTCATGTAAGACAACTAAATTTAAAGTATATTTGCAGCAAGAAAAAAAAATGGAAACATAAAAGCAAGTTCCATGAAAAATGAATAAATTTATTATACTGTAAATTTGTAATGAATCAACAAAGTAGTAGTACATGCAACTGAATTTTTAAACAATTCAGATAATTAGTGAGTATTGTATACTGTAGAATATCAAAGAAATCAATTAACTATTTATGGGGAAACATAGGAAAGCCAGCCATTTTTTTTTTTAATGTTATATTGATGGCAAGAATTTTGATGATACCAAAATCCCTGTTTCAAAACAAGCCACTGAGGTTAAGGCACTCTTTAATCCCTAAAGCTGATGAAGCTTCTCTGGTAAAACACTTAGTAAATCTGAATGTCCCATGACTATGAATCAATTTCTGCAAAAGAGGAAAATAATGTTTTCTTTTCCCATTATTCTATCATCTAAAGCACTTAAAGATGTGGTTGCAAAGGAACATTCAACCCTTAGCTGAAAAGAAGAAACAGATTCTTATATACTACATTTTATACAGTCATGTTTAAGAAAAAATAATAAAATAAAATAAAATAAAATAAAATAAAGATCCTTAACAATAGTATGAATGCCNTCCTTCCTTCCTTCTTTCCTTGCCTGTCTCTTTCTCATGCTTTCACTTTCATTCATTCTCTTTCTTTCTCTCTATTCATCTCTCCCTCCTTTTATTCTCCTGCTTAACTTTCTTCTGATTATCCTATTTCAAATTCCTAAATGTTATGAATTATCTATAATAAACTACATACAAGCATGTGATTTTTTTAAAAAGAGCAAAGATAAGATCAGATCTTCATCTGTTTTAAATTTATACTCTGTACAAAAGATATAAGCAATCTGTAGGA
>VXAB01010555.1:42373-68390 GCA_013399175.1 Odontophorus gujanensis | reverse complement strand
GTGGAGAACAGACTTCATGCATGAAAGATGATTCCACTGAATATCCTTCAAGTAAACTTCTAATGAATACCAAGTACATTTTTTTTTCCCCTTCAGTATTTCTTCAATAGTTTCAGAAGCAGGAAATAAGAATATTCCTCTATTTTTGGAGTTGGGACAATGTTTTATAAAATATGCTATGAATTTTAGAGATATTTGAGTCATCTTCATAAAAAAATAAAAATACATTAAATAAAATCCAAGGGAAGCGAAGGGAAGGGAAGGGAAGGGAAGGGAAGGGAAGGGAAAAGGCACCCATTATTTTCAGAAAACATACTTTAATTATCTCAAGAAGGCATTAATGAACTGAATTAAAAAATAAGGTACCACTGTGAAACTACAGCATCCAAATTCTTTTATCGTTAAAGATATAAATCATGAAATTTTTTAATAAACCTTTTTTCAGCTTAATTTTCAGCCAACATGTTTGAGAATTTGCTTTCTCTCTCACTCTCTCTTTTACTCTCTTATCCAATTTAATGCCAAAATAAATATGCTGACAAGGAAAAAATGAACTTCCTAGTTCTTAGAAAAATATAGTATAGAACTAAACAGGTGTATTTGGCAGCTCTTTGCACCTACTTTGTGTAACAGCTACTTCAATGTGTTCTTTGTTCCTGATATTTAAACATTTTCCTCTACAAGAGCAGACAATAATAGTTGCATCTCAGATACCATGCTTTCTCAATTATTAATAAATAGTTTATTTAATAGATAGTTCTTAAGACAGGGAGTGGACCTTGCTAAATCATTGTTCTCTATGAATACACATTTCTTATTTTAAGGAGTTGTCTACAGCTAATTTTTGGATATGTGTGATGATGTTTGGAATACAGAAGATTTTGAGTCCATTAACAAAAAGTAAATTGCGAAAAAGTGAGCTTCTCTCTCAATTATCTAGATTTAATGTATTAGCTTAAGCTCAAAATTCTGAAAATGTTCTGCAATATATCTAGCCAATTAGGCAGCATAGAATATGTAAATGGAAAACCTTTCCTGACATATTAGGTAATCTGGTAAAGTCTCATGACAGGAAATTGAGTTGCCTTTAAATATTAACTTACATAACTACTTAAGTTTCAGATGCTATAAAACTATTCAAGGCTTTTAAAGTTCAGCCTGCATAACTACCTCGACAACCTGAGACAGTGAATTCCACAAGTTCACTTTGCCTGATCAAAGACTGAATTCTCTTTATTGGTTTTAATATATTGATGGAAAGATACAGTATTCAAATTAGTTCCAACCAGGCTTGAACTGGAATTTTAAGCTTACTACAAAGACTGAAGGCAATAAAACTACCTTACTGTTACACAGGGATTGGAGATGTGTAGACACCTCAGACTAGATATGTTAGTACCTCCAAAATCATCGCTAATGCAAAGTGGAGAGTTGTAGACTGGAATTTACTGGGTTCTGATGGTGAAAAAGAAGAGAATTTGATCCCATTCCCAGTTCTGTTACTAGCCTGTTAATCTTTCATAAAACACTTTAGTCTCTGGACCTGTTACTCCTCTGAAAATTTACTTTGTTTTGTTATATTTTTTCCACATCAGAAAAAATACACAAGTATATGCATATTTGCATACACTCCATTTGGAATAAATATCTAACTGTCAGTGATTTGACAGAAGTGCAACCAGGAATGTAAACTGAAGACTTAGAAAGCAGACATACAGATGAAGTAATAGATAGGGAACCAATAAAAGACTATGATGATGCAGCTTAGAAGTGGTAATTTAACTGAATTCAGTCATATACCTGTAAGTACAGTCTGCCTAATGTTCGTTCCTCTGCTTGAAAAAGGAAATAACCACTTTCTAAGAATGTTGCAGGCATGTAAGCTCATTCATAAAAAGGGACAAAGAAAACAATTCTTTCTTTTTTTAGAATTTGTTTTTCTCTTTTTTTTTGGCTTTCTCTTTCATTTTCTTTCTCTTTTTCTTTCTTTTTCTTTGTTTTCCTCTTTCTTCTTCCTTTTCTTTTCTACTTCCCTTTTCTTCTGCTTCCACTTTCTCATTTTTGCTTTACTTTTTCTTTCTCCTTCATCTCCTTTTTCATCTCCTTCTCATTAGTCTTTGCCTTCACTTTCTCCTTTGCATTCCCCTTTACTTTCACTTTGTTCATTTGACTTTTCCTTTTTCTATCTTTTTTACCCTGCACTGATAAGAGATGGTCATTTTTTTAAAGTGTGGAGGCTGATACTAAAATATATGGCCTACAGTTGCATAAAAGCAACCAATTTCAAAAACAGATACAGAAGCAATCTCCAAATTATATTAGTTCTATTTTATCTTGCACCAATTTATTGTAAAATGCTGTCAGAAAAACAGTGTTTTTTTACCTGACAGCAGATTTTTAACAATTTTTAGTACTAAATAACATGGACTAAAGTCAGTCAGTCGATAAGGTCAGGACATTAGGGATCCTGAAGTGCAGGAGCCAAGTGAGAATGGTCAAAGGCAAACTGTATGAATGGCAGCCTTAAGCTGGAACATTCTTTGTAAGAAGCGTAGCAAAAATGTTGTGATAACAAAGGAAAGAAGACTGGCATTTTGTTAGATCTTAAAATGACACAGAAAAATTAGCTTGAAACAAGATACAGTTCAAATAACTCTTTACTTACAATATCACATTGATATGTTGTTTTGACCCTTGGTGGGATATTTGCTTTTGACAATAAAAGAAGAAAATTAAATGATTTCAGAAGGTTACACTTCATACAATTTCAAGATTAATACATATATATAAAAGGAGAAAAAAAAATCCTTGAAAGAATAAAAATCAGATAATCCAATTATTTTGTATTCAGAGAGGTAGAATAAAGTATCAAGAAGTACATTTGGCTCTTTCTTGTTTTTCACAGTGCATGAATCAGCAGCTCTAGCTCTGAGCAGTCCAACAGTATCTCTTATGCCAGGGTTATGTCAGTAGAATGGCAGCAGATCACACAAGAACTGATGGTGCAGTGAAACTCCGGTTTTGATTGTGGAATAATGTGAGACAACAAGGATAGGTGTGACTTTCTCCAGTAGAAACCACCTTGTGCCCTGTCCAACCCTTTTCTTAAGAGGAACAGTCACAAACTTAACCTCTTATCCTACTTATTTCTGTCACCTATGTCTACTGGAAGTTGTGCATAGACTCTCTGTTCTATCACATACTTTATGTATTTTCTATTTCTGATACGTATGTGTACAAATAGTAAAAAGAATTTAAGAGAATAATCATTCAGAGCAACTTTACCCAAAACATTTCAAAAAGGGGGAATGGCAGTACTATATTAAATAAATATATGCATATTTTAAATATACAATGGCACTGCATTTTGTACTGTGCTGCTGTATTTTGGCCACATGAAACACTCTGGTTTATGTCAGTGTATGTGGCAAAATATATAGGCCTTTACAAGAACCATTATTTTATGACACCAAGGCTTTGGAACAACTGCTTGTAAAAATCATGCAAGGCTGTGCACGAACAACTCCCAGTTGTAGCAATTAGCCTCCAGAACCAGGAACTTGTTTTACACTACCATGTACGTCAAAAGGAACAGTAAAATAAACAAAAATGTTTACCTGTCTTTCAAATTATGACCTTTTTGTTGAAAGCAAATAGCTTACAGGAAAGCGATTAGTATTCTAACACAGTTTATCTCTCACACATGATCACTTCTTATAAAATAAACTTTTTCTTATTTTTTCTTCATATTTAACAAGGTTGGGCTTTTTTGCTTGGTTATTGGTTAGTTGGTGTTGTCTTCTTTCAAGATAAAGTTCAGGGAGCATGATTCATTGGACAGAACAAGTCATAAATTATATTATGGATCTTTTATCACCTAGAAGGAAAAATTTCAATCATAAAGATGCCCTAACTAGCAGATGGTTCTAAGATATAGGGTTAAATGCTATGGGCACATTCTAAAGTAAGTGCACCTTTGTCCTTCCACTACAGATGGGATAATTTACATCAATTGACCAACTTGGTTGTCCACCTGTTGTTCTGAATTGCCTTTAATATTCTAGAACCTGTCTACTCATTTTAGAATGTAGATGTGCTCATAACAAATGAGAGTATTACAGAATCCCAGAAAATTTGGCAGTAATAGACCCTTAAGCTTCATATAATCTATCCATCTGTTCTGATGCAGGATCAGTATACTCATCACCTTCTTGACAGATTTGCAACTCAGTCTTTAATGCTTTTAACAAAGACCTTCCTGGGCAACATATGCCACTATTTTACCAACATTTATTAATAGACATGGCACAAAGCCCCACAGAGCCTATCAGAGGTGTTTCAAATCAGTCCTGAATGTTGGACTGCAATAACTTCAAATTCTTTGAGATTTTCTAGGCATTTTACAGTCACATTGCAGAAATTTCATTCAGACTTTATGTTGCCCATAGAGGTATTATAAGAGACAGCAAGTCCCAGATAACAGTGAACTTTAAAGAGTTAATACTATGGCCTCACCAGGAGCACTCCAAAATTCAAAGAGAAACTTATTCCAATTACTAATATGCTAAATATCTTCTTGAAGACAAGGGAAATTTGTTGCAAGAGGGAAGTAACAATATCTACCTCTTCTACATATTAAAAAAGACTAAAGTTTTGAAGAGAGGATCCTAAACACTTTTCTCCCCATTTCTCAATGAACTGTATATTTCTAGAATACTCATATTTTACACAGAATCATAGAGTCACAGAATAATAGAATGATTTGTGTTGGAAAGGACCTTTATGACCATGTAGTTCTAACACTCTGCTATAGGCAGGGACACCTCCCACTAGTCCTGGTTGCTCAAAGCCCCATCCAGCTTGGCCTTGAATACCTCCAGGGAGGGGGTATCCACAGCCTCACTGGGTAATCTGTTCCAGTGTCGCATCACACTCACAGAAAATATTTTTTTTCCTAATATGTAATCTAAATCTATCCTCTTCCATTTTAAAACGATTTCCCCTCTTACTATTGCTACATACTCCAATAAAATATCCCTCCGCACCTCAGCTGATAGAAGGTTGTCATAGAGTCCTCCCAGAGCCTTCTCTCCTCCAGGCTGAAGAGCCCTACTTCTTCTTGTCTGTTCCCATAGGTTCTCCAGTCCTCTGATCATCTTCATGGCCCTCCTTTGAACCTAACCCAACAGCTCAATGTCCTTCTTGTGCTGGTGGAGAACTGGACACATTGCTCCAGGTGAGGTCTCCCGAGAGCAGAGTAGAGAGGTAGAATCATTTTCCTTGACCGTCTCTTGATGCAACCCGGGATACGGCTGGCCTTCTGGGCTGCTAACATGTATTGCTGGTTCATGATTAGTATTTCATTAATTAACATTCTTGTAGATTGTCTTCTTTATCTCCCTGGCTAGATTTAATTGTACGTAGGTTTTAGCTCTCCTAACTAGATCTCTAGCTGCTTGGACAGCAGTACTCCTCTCAGATGACCCATTCCAGCTTCCACTCACTATAGACTTTGTTTTTGCACCAAAATTCGACAGCAACTTACTGATCCACAGAGCCCTCATCTGCCTGTCTTACTCTTACTCAGGGTGTACTGCTTCTGGGTTTGAGGGTCCTTAAATATACTGCAACTGTTTATCTATTCTAAAAGACCAATGTGCAATAAAATGCATACTTCTCTCTTGTTTAAACATGTCATAATTTACAAAATAAATTAATTAATACAAATACACCCTTTGCTTGAATGTGCAATTATGTCATCTTTAAATCATTAGATTATTTTCATATTTCAGCCTTTAATTTTCCTTTGAGACAACTGAGATAACTCCCATCTTGGGAAAACCATATTGTGAAAATGCATTCCTAGGGATTAAAACCAACGAAGGACACAAATCTAGCTACAGAGGTTTGGAAACCAGTATCTACTACTGTCTAAGAAAAGAGCAAGTGCAGGAGGTAATACTAGGTGCCTGGAAGCCCTGAGTCATAACAATGCACTCATCCATATTTTGTTATTTGAAATTAATGAAGGAAACAGTTAACAGTAACTATATCTTAGCTACTACAACTAAATATGAACATTTTCACCTCCTGAAGCATGTAGTAATAGTTCTCCTTTTTGTTCATTTCTGAAAGAGTGAAAATATGTAGTAAGAAGAAAAGAGATAAGAGGACATGTATCTTTGCCTCTGAGATCACAAAACAGGCTATTAAGTAACTGAAATGACTTGTAAGCCACAACACTTACAGTGGCACCTTGTATTGGAGCTGGTTATGGTAAAACATCAGTTGTCAGAGGAGCAAATTGGAGACTATGCAGCATTATTTGTATTAGGTATACATAAAGTAACTATCAGTCTCTACAATAATCCGATTTCTCAAGTGTACTTCAACACTTACAATAACATCTTCCCAAGATTTTCATCGAAAGGCTTGAATAAGAATAAGCTATTGTTAGATCTTAACAACATGAAAACACTGCTTTCTTGAATTGATTGCTCCTGTGAGAAACAAATTCAGAAAGCCTGAATTGCTAGGTACTATTGCCTGCTTTCTGACCGAGATACAACTGTTCTGCGCATCTTTCTTCATGAAATCTGCATTCTTTTCCTTATTAAAATATTGTCTGGATTTTACACCACACAGATTTTATGCTTTTAAATATTTTTCTGTTTTCAGAAAGGTCAATTTCAGATTACAAATGTAGAGCTTATATTTTATTACTGAAATTTCTACTTTCACCAAAGTTAGCTGCACTGCACTACATTTAATGATACTGATGTACAGTGCTTAACAGATCTTCATATATTATGGAGCAAAGTAGCAAAGTTAGAAATTTACCTTCTTTTTCAAAGAGATGTTTCACACTTAACCATTATATTAAGGACAGTTTTGGAGTCTAGTAATTTGGAAGGTTGCTTTAACACCCATTAAATTGCAAATTGTGAGCTAATGGTTACAAGTTTATCTGATCTTCCCCAACATGCAAGTATGTTCCACACATAATTTCAATAGCTCAAACTGGTAAAGTCAGAAACATTCTTGAAATCTGGACAGCTCGATCCTAGTGCTTCTGGTTTTATCAGGTGTTGTACACACCAAACCAATTTTCTAGAGTTGGTCTGATATGGGAGTAATCATTAACAATTTTAAGTCACTTTTTTTTTTTTCTTTTTTCCCCACATTTGTGTTGTACATAACTGTAATGCCATAACACAACTGTACATAATGACTGACACTGCACAAGCATTTGTATAACACATACTACTCTCCAAAAAACCCTAGTAAAGTGCTCAAGTTATATTTTTCTGCCCATTTTAGGAGGAAAATAAACTTTTCTCCGTGAAATACAATGTCCTTGTAAGCTGCAATATTTCTTCTCTTGAAAAAGAAATTCTGGTGACCTTTGGGTATTCTAGAGAAGTTTGATCTTTCCCGTGACACTGTGAAAGGAACAGGAGCCTTGGCTTTTCAGTACCAGCCTGTTGAGATGTAACAATGAATCAGACATGGGTTTAAGGTTTGCAGAACCCTGAAGTTTCATCTTCTTCAAAAATCTGCAGTGTTTCTGCTTTGTTACATTGTAAGGGTGTCTAGACAGAGTATCAGCAACTGAAACACCTTGCCCTGCACATGCTCTGACTGCAGATTGCACTTCATCATGCATAGACATGGTCTTTGACCTCTTACTAGAACACTATATCTTTGCTATTTCCCAAGGATAAGAGTAATTTGCACTGTGCATGAAGCTGCAGCAATCTAATATGCACAAGTGTTTTCTACAGGTTTTTCTTTAGCCACTGGCAGCGAGTCATTCCTTCTGAATATGAGCCAGCTAAGTCACAGCATCAGTTAATGTGTCAGCAGTGTGTGCAGCAGCATTGGAGGACCATCAATCCTGTACCTACATTCAGCAAAGTAAATATAGTGCATGATTTATTATGTCTGGTTCCCAATTCTTTCTCCCTCACTCCTGAGCCACTGTGCCTGACTCTGCATGTGTAGGTTTTTAATTCTAAATCTGTAATAGTCATGCTTCATTCCAAAGGCTGATAGAATTATTTAGGGTAAGAATGTGGGGTTCAGTACTGTATGGTATAATTATATTATATCACAGCCTTTGAATAACCTAATACTATATTTGCTCTCATCACTCAAAACAACTCCTAAAATGATGCAAATGTCTGCGTTCTCATAAAGTATTATCATCTTTAAAAAGTTCTGAAGCTTTCATTTGTTTGGTATTTTTTTTGGTCAGAGCTTCCCTTCTACCCATAACACAAGCTTAGCTAGTATCTAACTTAGCTCATGTTGATTTTCCTCAGCAGCTCTTCACAAAGAAAATACATTCAAAGTGTCTACCAAACACCAATTCATTAATAAAATCAAAAATATTTAATATTTTCTGATTGTCTGCAAGCAACAAAGAATACACCTAGGGAAATCGTGTTAATAACAAGCTTCAATTTCTATTTAGTATTTATTATTAACCAAATGTGTAGAATTCTGCTTTTCAGAGTTGGTCATATTACGATGAAAATCTATGTTGCTTTAGAAGTTTTACTCTTTTTTTTTTTTTGCCTTCACTTGCATTTAATAGTAAGGAAGTAAATGTATGCATTAATACATTATATTATAAATAACATATTTTGTCATGCATTACCTTCTCTTTTTGATGGATAATAAGTTAACAATATTTTCACTGGGACAATGCTATTTTAGAGGTAGATATTTCACTACTTTTATTGAATATTCCAAAATACTGAATATCTTTTCTGCTTACAAAAATTTCATCATCCAGATGAATATATATATATTTGTTGTTGCTGTTGTTGTTGTTGCTGTTTATGACATGGATCCTGATATCCATTTATCTCAGTGTCTCTAATTTTTGTATTTCTTTGGATTGATAGCATGAACTAAGCACACAGAACCTCTCACGACAGAAAGACTAGTGAGGAAAACTCCACAAATCACTTAGGATGCTATTCATCTCACTTAACTTCAAACATGTACATCTGAGTTAATCACCGCATACTCCCTTTATAGTTAGTGTGGAGAAATAAGCAGTTTTAGGATGCAATTTATCTGCTCTATTCCAGATAGCTACTTCAGGATAGAATCAATCACTCTTCTGGGCTGTCTGCTTTTCATCATTGACTATAAAGGTAGTCCAGAGTGACTAGGTCAAATGTAAATGTCTTCCTTTTAGACATTTATGTTTGATGAGGTAAATCTTTCCATGAGATATAGTGCAAGAAATGGTTACACATGGTACACATGCTGAAGTAAAATAGCCTTGTGCAGCTGTGAGAATATAAGTTTTGCTTTATTTTGTTCTGATTTTCTCAAATTACACTTGCAGAAACAGAAGGCAAACATCTGACTAAAAGTGAATGTCTGTAGTTAAGTTATTCTGCTGACTGCACTTCGGGAAACTTCATATATGCATCTTAATCCCACTGTACATCAGTTTACACATGCAGATCCTCAGATGGGTATGAATGAGAAACTGCTTTGATAACTATCTGTGCCCCAAATCAGCATCTGATCAAAACTTACACCACATGAAAGATTCTTGTAACACATAAATCCTGAGTGTTCTGGTAAAGAAACAGAGGTCATGAAGCTTGGATCAAAAAAAAACAAAACAGCAGACTGCTGTGTTTCCTCCAGAGTTCCCATTCTTTGTTGACTAGGCACCCAGGAATTTTCAGAGCTGATAAAGCTATAACAGTAGATCAAATCATAACATATTGTTCATTCTGTTTTTAAAAACTGTCATATATAGTCATAGCTCTGATTTTGCATAGAAAATAAATAAATAAAAAATAAAAGATGAAGGAGCTCTGCCCTTAATTAACTGAAGGAAAATAAATAAAAGGAATTAGCTAATATGATTTGCATGAATAACATTCTCTACATGAGCAAATCAGTTAAAATCCATTAATTACTGGTTGAGAGAGTCATAGATTGCTGTCTTTTCGTACACACAAAAAATGAATTTAATGCTTCTGAACTGGGCACATAACATAAAGCTTTAGGATTTAGAAATGAAAAGTGAAAGGAAAGAGTTTTAGAACCTGCAAGATATGTATATACCACTGGAGCAGTTCAATACTTGCATGACAGATAGCTCCAGAAGGCAGTAGAAAACCCAGCAGAGCATAAGTGCGTTCTGGAGGTATCCACAAGTGCTGCAATACTTTCAAAGGTGTACCATAGCATTCTCCCTTATCCTTCCCTATTTCTTATCCAGGTTCTGAACTCATAGAAAGCAACATAGCTCCTCTTTGCAGTATAAGCTCATGCTTTCTCTCTATGAAATTTGTATGTGTGGGGACATCAACAGCTAAGAGAAAACCACAGTGTACCTAGAGAACAAGAAATTTGCACACCTGAGTTCTGTAATCTAGATCTAGTTTGTTCCTGTCATTTTCATTCTTTACAGACAGTCTAGATCTTCCAGTTCCATAAAATAAACACCAGAGAAAAGTCAAATGAATCTTTGGAATGGAGCACAAGTCTTATGAGGAGCGGCTGAGGGAGCTGGGATTGTTTAGTCTGGAGAAAAGGAGGCTCAGAGGGGACCTTATCGCACTCTACCACTTCCTGAAGGGGGATTGTGGTGCGGAGGGGGTCAGCCTCTTCTCCCAGATTACTAGTGACAGGACAAGAGGGAATGGCCACAAATTGCGCCAAGGAAGATTTAGATTAGATTTGAGGAGAAACTTTTTCTCTGAAAGAGTGGTCAGGCACTGGAATGGCCTGCCTAGGGAGGTGGTTGAGGCACCATCCCTAGCGCTGTTCAAGAAGCGTTTAGATGAGGTGCTAAGGGATTTGATTTAGTAGTTTAGTGGGTAGGGATGGTGATAGGAGGATGGTTGGACTAGATGATCTTGTAGGTCCTTTCCAACCTAATGCATCTATGAATCTATGAATCTATGAATCCAGACTTTGTAGTACAAACTGCAACTGAAACTGCAATGCCACATTGGTTTCAAGTAGTTCCAATGAGGGACACAGTCCTATCTTCTACATTTGTAAGAAAAGGATACTGGCTATATTTTAAGAAAAGGATACTGGCTTTGAACCTGGTGACAATAAGAGATGTGAAACAAGTGTCAGTAACGGCCAGACCATTGGGAGAGTTGCTATCTCAATAGTCTCTAAGATAGTAACACTATATCGTGGTTTGATCAGGAAGAATCTCAAACTACTTTCAGAAAAAAAAAGATTGAAAGTACATATCAGAATGGTATTATCAGTATTTCACTGACATAAAAATTTGCATCAGCTATTTGCTCTTTTTGGGCATTCATTTCAAGTATGAATATAGAAAACGGCGGTTTCTGAGAGGGTTCCTTTTTTTTTTTCTTTGAGTCTTTTTTCCATTCCCATCTCCCTTTCTTCAGATAGATTTTGAAAAATATCTCCCTTCTCTAGAAGTAAGAAACCTACAGCATCTTAGCAGTTTTTGGGTCCAAATGTCAGGATGGAGTTTTTCAGTTTTCAGAATCAGAGAATAACAAGTAGGCTAGATAAATTTAATCTCTATTTGGATTCCACTATCATCATCATCATCATAATTATTATTAAGCAGAAAGTCAGAAAGTATCATAAGACACTGTATGCCTAATCCGTCTTTTTCATAGAAGAATTAACTAGTACACTAGAACGATTTTACATAATGGTGTTATAAGATTTCATAATTATAGGTTTACCCAAGGGGACAGAATGGTTCCATTTTAGCCCAAGAAGGAAGTACTAAATTCCTACATACACACACATATTTACATATATATATATATACGACATATGTTAGTCCCTTCTTGAGCTAAAGTCATGTGTACATATATGTATAATATGCTAATTGTAAAAGCCTCAGAGTCCAACGTAGATTCATAGTTAAATCTATTTTATACCGCACCATGCAAATAAATATTATCTATATATTATGTTTTCATTAAGGAATGCAATTAAGTTAGACACAGGAATGGGCCAGATTCTTGGCTTCATTCTTTGTGATGCTTAAGCAGCATAAATGGGCTATAAAGTCAATTTAACAAAGCAGATGAAGATTTTCTTGTGTAGAGGGAATATGAAATGGAAATATGCCACTTCTCTTGCAATACTGATTAGATTATAGTGGTGTGGTTCAGAATGCTGCTGTGATACCATGAACCCTTTGAACATAATGGCCCTTTGGAATTAAATTCACGAAATTAGGTCTGGAATCGGACCCAGGATTGTAATACAATATCAGATCCTTTATGTCATACCACCTGTGTTCATTATGTATGGGCACAGCTGAGAAGCTGGACAACATATTTAACAACTTACTTAGAGCACAGTCTAACAAAAAAGCCAACAATCACCATGATACAGTATTAAGATAATCCTTGATTACATCCAGGCTCTATGTGGACATATAGTTTGGCTACTCCTCTCCCAGTAATACACAGATAAAATATTCATTTGGAAAAGCATGTTTTTCCATTGCCAGCTTGATTTTCTCATTGCCTTTATTCTTTCAACAGAGCAGTCTTTACTGGTCTGAGTTACAATGAAGACAAATATATTCTGCATCTGACTCAATCAGGCTTTTGATCTTTGCCTCACTGCAAGTGTACAAGATGTGGGCAATTACAAAGGTTTGTGGAAATTTGCATTTGGGGAAAGAAATGCAGATTGTAACTGTTTCTAATGTTTTCCACAGCTTATGTGACAAGCCCCTCAGGAAACAGTGTTTTGGATGCTAACTCTCTTGTTACCATATTAATTGCCTTTGTCATGACAGTTTTGGCATCTGAAAATGGCTGGGAACATGCTGTGCTCCTCAGGAGACCAATCAAGGGCAGGGGAAATTGGTTTATTGGTTCCCAAAGCAGTCTACACTAAAGGTGCCGCTATTCAAGCATAGTTTTGAGTCTCCTAGCTTGAATGAGGAGCCAAAGACACTCCAGGCTAAGGAAAACAGAACTTTCATTTAGAATAGCAATGGGGAAACTGCAAAGTTTATTTTGCTGCCAGGGTGATTTCTGCAGTTAGCTTTTGTGTGCAAATCAGTGTGAAACAGTACAGAGGGTGGGACCTAGAATCAGGATTGCCAGAATCCAGTGAGGTCCCAGGCTTCCCATGAGGGTTCCTGAATATCTTTGTTTTTAAGTTAACTTCAGCTAAGCTTGCTTTCAGTTTAGGTTTTCCCCGTGATCAAACAAAAGAGTCACAGCGACAGACTACAAACTGGAGAAAAGGGATCAAGGGACAATTATCAGGGGATAAATAATTATGAATGTTAATTTAAGTGATGCTGAATTTATAATGTAAGAACAAGGAGATAATAATTTCTGGATAATTTTTCTTTCCTTGAGAAGAGTGACAAGCAGCTTCTGTGCTGAAGGTGATAGACTGTAGGTGGTAAAAATGGGTCAGGATGGCAGGTAAAGGGGCAGCCAAAAGAAACTGGAAGAAAAAAAAACACATAAGGAGAGGAAGATCACCTGCACGTTAAAAAGCCAAAGAAGTTGCCACAGGAAAAAAGAGACAAGAAAAAAAAGCGACTGATTCAATTACTTACTTCAGATAATGCCCAGAAGACTTGGTTTCAGTAAAAATTCAGCGATACAGCAGAATTACATCCTTAATATTAAATAAGGGAAGAGAATCCTTTTTAGCATGAACTGCTGGAGAAATAGAGAAAGCATTCAGCCTGACCCCACTATCTTCTCCAGATCTCAAAAAGGCAAGGAAGTCATATTTTGAATTTTTGCTCACATATGCAAAATATTTCTTTCTTTCTTTTCTTTTTTTTTTTTTCTTTTTTTTGACACAGTGAAACTGATGAAATATTAGTGCAGTAGGGTCAGAATAGTAGGCTTATTTCAGATGATTCTATTGGAAATAAGTAAATAAATAAACAAGTAAATTATTAAGAAAAGGATTAAAAAAGGAAAGAAAAAAATATCAGGCTTGATAACTACATGATTTAGGAAGAAAGTAAGAGAAGAAAGTCTTCATATTTCTTTTCTTTTTTTCATCATTTTGAATAATCACAACTGACTCTTGATTTACATGTCAAAAAAAAAAGAAAGAATGAAAAAGAAATAGGAGAATCGTGTGCCTATTCACTTCCATTGCCTTTGTCACTTGTTTCTGTTTTGAAAATCTGCTGCACTGAGCATCTCCTGCAAGAGTGGCTCACTTATCCCTCACACAGCGCTCACTCACATTAAAGCTCATGCATCTTTACGTACACGCACTAGAGGTCACAAAATGCATCTTTTATGTCCTGAAGGTCTCAGTAGAAAGTGTAAGTGCTTCCATAATGTGGACATGTCTCAAGATAGCACAGAAATCTGCAGAAACACGATACAGAGCACTGTGCCTCTTAAAAGAGAATGCAATATTTTAGTAACCAACAAAATATTAACTTTCACAGCAGAATTTAGATCTAGAGAGTAATCAAAATGGATGAAGTAAGGAATTATTCAAGATACTTACTGTTTCTTTTCCTAATTTAAATGAAGTATTTTGGCAGCAAAACAGAAACTGTGAGTCAGGGTGAGGCGCTGGGATCAGTAGGGTTTAAGTGAGAGCATCAGCACGTTGTGACAGATTGTGAATGGCACTGCATCTATTATTTATTTCTTACTCACATCCAAATCCACAGTTAAGGGAAGTGATTTGACAAGCAAGACATGTACATAAATTGCCCATCAGATAATATAATCTACTACTGAAGGAACAATTCAGAGGGCCCAAAATGCATAATATAGCCTCCATACTAAGTGCATAATTGTCCAAAATGCATGCCTGGAACTTTACAACCTTTTTTATTTTCTAGAATTCTCAGGAAGTCACAGAACACTGTATTAAATTTCAACACAGACAATACTTCAAAAAGGATCACAAAGTTGGACAAATTCCCCTGACAGCAGTGTTTAAGGGTTTGTCAGGAGAACTGCTAGATAGGTATAAACCTAGCTTCAAATACTTGCAGATTACAGTGTAGTTCACTACAAGGACACAAGTCTTTTTCTGCAGCAATTTTTGTTCGAAGAGATCTCAAAATCCGTGTTTTGTAGATAGTTACCCTGATGAATTTAGCTACATTTTTTTTTAGTACACATCCCCCCCCCCTTCTTATTTTTTCCCAGTTGAAAAATAAATTAGACGAGATTTCTTTGCCTTGAACAGACATTCTAAGGTAGATATAAAATATCTGATGCCTTTGCTGTTTGCTAAAGCATGAAAGAGAATAGTTTCTTACAGCTATAGAGAAACCTTTTGGAGAAACATTTCTTTGTCACTGTCATGGCTTTATGATTTTTGGTTCATTCCTACTACAGCTAAGTAAATACTTAATTTGATACTTCCTCTAACAAAGAGTTTTAAAATGGCTTACTCTTTGTCGTCCAGTATTTCTCTGTATCTCCCAGAGAGAGTTTCATTGAGGTGGGTTTGAGATGGGATGAAACTTTTTTCATTGTTTCATTGCTTTCCAACCTATGGGAACTAGTACATAGCATAACACAATGGCAATAAGTGGAAAGAAAGAGATTATTTTTTTTTTACCTGTTTAGCCAGAACCACCCACATCCACACATTATTTAGGACTATAGAATAACAATATCTAGGATAGCAATCTGTCTAGCCCCCACTCACATTTTCCAAATGGTTAATGAGTTTCTATGTTATGTTCTCTCAGTATTAATATTATACAAATAATAATAATGAGAAAAACAACAGTAATTATCGTCATCATCATAAAGAGGATGAACTATGGTATTTTTTATTTTAACTTAATAATTTCATTTCTAGTCAGACACAAAATTAAAAATGACAAGAGAGAAAAAAAAAAAAAGTTCTTTGACATATTTAACCAGATGATCTTGCTCAGTATTTTATATTACGGTACTTGATGCACCTTGAGTGCATTAATGCATACCCAGACTTCAGAAGGAAGGATAGACAACATACGAAAGGATGTACATTGCATATCCAAGGGAGAAGACAGACTTCATAAGAAGTAATGGAATTAGCTTACATAGATGAGTCAGTGTATAGTAAATCATTTATAGCTCGACACAAAACTACATATTTGTGGTGTATTAGTTACACTTATACGAGGTTTTCTTAGACAAAGTGCAACATTAAAAGCAGGAGAAAGATTTCTCTTGTATCTCTTTACAAATGTTCCATGTGTCATAACCCTCAGTAACAATACTAACTGGTCAGTTCTTTTCTGTTCATTTCTCACTCCTTCAAAAATCACATCCTAAACTGTCTTTCCAAATACACTTTTATATAACATGGATTTTATGAGTCACTGAACAGGAGAAGAGTTTTTAAAAGGTGAGAAATGTCAAATAAAAATCCTCAAGAAATCTAAGAACAGATTGTAAAGAAAATAAATGCTTTGTAATGCAATAAGAATTTTACTTCCATAGTATCTATTTTTTTATCCCATTCATAATCTTGTATAGTTACTTTAATAACTGAATGAAAATTCAAAAGGAATCTTCATTTAGAATCAATCAGTTAAAAATAATCAGTTTAGAAACAATCATTTAATTTTTCTTTTCAAATAAACAAGACAGCAAAATGTCAGAAATATAAAATAGAAAAAAAATTGAAAATCACACTTCTAAATTAGAACTATGTGCTAAAATGCAAAGACTGTGTTAGATCAGGTCCTCCTAAATTATTATACTTGAAATCTCAATAGACATGTTTCTAACTTAGCAGAACTGATCACTAAAGCCTGGAAAGCTTCATGGCATTTGATAGGTTTTGTAAATATTATTGAAACTGAAGAAATTTCTGATGTTGTACCAATACCTGCCTGTACCAATACCAACAATAAATGGCAAGGTCTGCCTAAGATATTCCATAACCGCAGCTCAGATTCCATGAAGAAAACAAAAATAATCTTTCTAATATGAACTGTTTTTAGGGAGAGAATAATGCCTTGCATCTTTAGCTTATAAAATCAGAAAAAATCTCCCAAATGAGATCACTGCTGTTTTACACTTGCAGTGTATGCCTCTAAATGTCCATACAAAGGGTAAACCAGGTACTACCTTCATGCTTCTTTCCTATTAGAGTGGTCGAGGTCACAGAAGTTATAAGTCCCAGTAGAAGCAATCTCACTTCTACCATCTATTTTATTTGTCTGTTGAAGAAAACAATGTGCTGTATCCAAGAGCACTTTGTCCTGGAGTGACTAATGTTGCTGCTGTAGTGTATTTGGAGGACAGCATGTTAGGCATAAAGAATCAGGATCCTCAGCAAGAAGCACAGCAAGAAATCAGAGAAGTATATTCTAACCATAGAGAAGAGACAGGAGAGATGAATAGGATGCAAGAGCTGAATTCTTCTCTTTTGCCTCAGGAAATGAGATAGGCACACAACAGGCATGCTCTCTGCTAGTGGCTTACTTTATTTACAGAAGAAATATTACAGATGGATGCACTGTTTTACATTTTGAAATACCTACTCTTCAAATGTAAGTGATTAATGGTGAAAATAAAATAACACTGGTACTTAGGTAAAGTTTTCAAATTGCTTTGATTTTTCCTGTGTTTCACCAGTTCTTTCATTTCCAGCTGTATTTTATCCAGAAATCCTGATTATTTTCTTGTAATAATTCAGTGTTTCTCTTAAAGGAAACTCTTTCATAGAGGCATTTGGCCACAGAACAAGAGATAAGAAGGTTGACACAGACCATTGGAAATGATCTAGTCCAATCTCCCATTCACACTGGGACTATCACTGTTCGGTGCTTGGTTAGGCTGGGCAGGTCTTGTGCATTGCAAAGATGGTTATGTCACAGCTTCCCTGGGTTATCTTATCCTGTGTTCCCCAGTGTTACTAAACATTAAAGTTATTTCAAACATTCAGGCTAAATCTCCCAAAATATAATGTGTATCTATTTCCCCCCCCCCCCTTTTTTTCTTTATCATTCTTACAAAGTTCTCAATGTCTTTGTTTTCCCTTTACTTCAGCATGGGTTATCTTTTACAGGAGATCCATGAAACATTTTTGGCTTTTATCACAATAACAGTCAGCAATTCTATCTCTTGTGAAACAGAAATTGCCTCAAAAAGAGATATCAAGATATTCCTGATTTATTTAAAAAATACATACCGGAAAACCAATTTTAACTTTTTAAAGTTGCTAATTCATGAGAAATTCATTGTGGATTTTATGGCTTAAATGTTTTTAAGGAAAGATCCTATGGCTATACATCAACACATAACTTGCAGACTTCTTCATGTCACTTTGTAGGTAAAAAAATACACAAAATTATTCTAATCTTTTGCCTTTAAAATATATTATAGACTACCACAAGCATGACTTTGCCCTGCAGGGTTTAGCTTCACTGCCCATTTGTTTTTTTCTCAGCCTATTCATTTATTTTCCTAGCTGTAGATATTCTTCTACTCATTTGCCTAAGTAAAATTGACCTTGATTGCTTCTCTTTCCTCACCTGCCCCAACTATCTCAATGAATTCCACTTACTGTTGTCTCTTCCCCTCTGGTCACTTTATACTGGGGCATTTGTGTGCAATTAAAGTACACATAAAGAACTTCCTTGAGTGCTTTACCAATTGAAGAAGATAGTTAATGAGACTTTGTGGAGCAGTTAAAACAAACAAAACAAAGCAAACAACAATAAAACATATCCAGATTTTGAGAATATCACACAGATTTTTTCTTGACTCAAGTAATAAGCAATAAATAGAAGGTCAGGTCAGTAGTCACAATTTACTCTTAAATGCCTGATTTTCTTTATTTTATAGTGAATACAAGCATGACTCTTATAAATACTATTCAGTGTACTTGCTGATCTGAAGGTGTAACCTTCTAGTGTATTTTAATAAAACTTTTATATATAATCTTTAAAACAGAATCAGAACCATATTCAGATATATAAATAATTTTTTTGTGGTAAAACTGACACAGAATGTATTAGAATGCATAACCTTTTTTTGAATACTTTCTCTTTCTAGAGAGAGTTTGGTTTGTCATATACAATCCTGGAGTTAAACGAAAGCACAGATTACCTATTGAGAGGTCTACTAAACTGGATTTCCAAAGTAGGTAGATCCAATAAAAAAAACTGTGTCAGGAATGTACGTGTTCTCAACTGATGTCATCAGAAATTTTGAGTCACAGAGAATGAGAAAAATTTTATCAATGATAAAAATCAAAATTAGAAATTTGATTTTTTTAGTTACATATGAAACTCATGCATGTGGGTGTATGACACATTGAAATTTGGGTGTGCAGATGGCTGGTTTGCATTCTTATTTCAGATTTTGGACATTTATTTTCTTTTTCTCCTTCCTCCACCCCCTTCAGCCCTACGCTTGGAGTTTCACACATTGAAAGTACAGGTTGCATTGCCACCAGTTACCTGATTTGGGAAGTGGATGATGAGAAACAACAAATAAAGCAGTGGAAAATTTCTTTTCAGTCTAGATCCTTATTTGAGAGAGCCTGATATGACTAAAGCTATAAGCAGCTTCCTTTCTCAGGGTGGAATTTTTATATACTCAGATTGATATCATCAACAGTATTAAACATTCAAAAACCCAGTAAAAAATACCTGTTTCAACTAAATCACTTCACAAGAAGGATAAAAAACAAAAAGAGAAAAAAACTCTTCATGACAGTCAATAATCTGTCTGTTTCCTAAGGCATATTCTTTTCTATCACCTGGGGAAGACTTATTACTTTGAGACTTATATCTTTGTCTCTGACAATCTGTTCTTTACACAAAATTTCAGTAAAAATATACTGTTCCCTCTCACTCTTTCTCTCCCTCTTCTTCTCAAAAGTCTTTTCAACAACATGGAAATAAGACAGTATACTGGATTGTTTTATGCACTAACATGTTGCTGATCCTGGGCAAGTAGCATTCAGGTCTTACTATTTCATTTCCATCAAGAAACTGAACTGATTTCAACTGAGTGCTTTTTTGGTGCCATTCAGTTTATATTCGCATCCTGATGGTTTCAGCTGGTGCTCTGGTTTCACCTGGGACAGAGCTGATTTTTCCAAAATGAAGTAGAAGCAAATAGGTACTGACAGTTTTGCTGCCCACAGTCTCTATACTGAGCTTTCTGGCATGGTCAGGATTCTCCTCTCTGAGGAACATAGCTTCCCGCATCCATTTCAACCTTAGTCAGAAACAGATCCAATCAGTTCTTGTATTTATGAATCTGTGGGGAAAACTGAATTCACAGAACCTTATTTATATCTCATAGAATTGGGATATAGCTATAGTGCTTCAAATATATTACTCCAGAAAGAAATGTATGTACTTCTTTCATTTATTTTTTCTACACATGGAACTATTGAGAAACACTTATTCAGCAATAGTTCAGTAATGCATGACTAAATCATATAGGTATTCTGATTTCAAACACAGGTATGGATGAGCAAGGAGCCCATAAATAACTACGAATGGAAGAAAAAAGTCTACAGAATATGGAAAAAGGATCTGATCACCTGAAAGGAACAAATGACCTATATGGAATTAAGTTTAGTGTATATCTTTTGCTTTGTTTGTTTGTTCATTTTGCAGAGAAGAGTTCAGCCTCATTCCTTTGCCTCCCACTCCTTAGATATGTATAGATGTGGATCAGATCCCCTCTGAGTCTTCTTTTTTTCAAGGTTGAACAAACCCAGGTCTCTCAGCCTTTCCTCGTAAGGGAGGTGCTTCATGCCCTTTATCATATTTGTAGCCCTCCACTGAACTCTTTCGAGGAGATCCCTGTCTTCTTTTGTACCAGAGAGCCCAGAACTGAACACAATAATCCAAAAGGTGAGGCCTCACTAGGGCAGAGGAGGGGGGGAGAATCACCTCTCTTGACTTGCTGGTCATGCTCTTTTTAGCGCACCGCAGAAAGCCATTGACCTTGGCCACCAGGGCACACTGCTGGCTCATGGTCAACCTGCCATCCACCAGGACACCCAGGTCCCACTCCTCAGAGCTATCCAACAGGTCATCCCCCAACCTGTACGGGTGCATGCAGTTATTCTTCCCTAGGTGGAAGACTCAACACTTTCTCTCATTAAACCTCATCTGGCTCCTTTCTGCTCAGTTTTCCAGCCTGTCCAGGTCTTGCTGAATGGCAGCACAGCCTTCTGGACCCAGCACTGACACAAGTAAGTACAGGCCTACAGCTGGACTCTGTGCTGCTGATCACCACTCTCTGAGCTCTGCCTGTCAGCCAGTTCTCAACCCTCCTCACCGTATGCTCATCTATTCCACATTTCCTTGGCTTTGTTATAAGGATGCTGCAGGAGATAGTGTCAAATACCTTGCTGAAATCAAGGTAGACNAAATCCCTTGCTAAAACCAAGGTAGACTACATCCACCCCCCTCCCCCCATCCCCCCAGCTAGTCATGACATCATAGAAGGCCACCAAGTTGTTCGAGCATGACCTTCCCCTGGTGAATCCATGCTAACTATACTTGACAACCTTCTCTTCTTCCAGTTTCCAGGAGATGGCAACCAGAACAAACTGCTCTACTGCCTTTCCAGGGATGGAGGTGACGCTGTCTGGCCTGTTGTTTCCTGGATCCTTCTTGCCCTTTTTGAAGACCAGACTAACATTGGCTATCCTTCAGTTTTCAGGTACCTCTCCCATTCTCCAAGACCTCTTGAAGATGATAGAGCACTGTTCAGCAATCACCTCTGCAAGCTCCCTTAGCACATGTGGATGCACCCCATTGGGGCCCATGGATTTGCATATGCTGAAGTTGCCTAGATGATTTCAGACCATCTCCTCCCTTACCAAAGGGGAACCTTCCATTTCCCAGACTCTCTCACTTACTCCCACGGTGCAGAAGTTCTGAGGGGGCATTCCCACAGTGAAGCCAGAGGCAAAGAATGTGTTCAGTATCTCCACCTTCTCTGTATCCCCTGTTACCAGAACAGCCCCCTCATTTAGTAGGGGACCCATATTTTCCCTAATCTTTCTTCTACTGTTGACATACTTAAAAAAAGCCTTTCTTATTATCCTTTACCTCCTTCACCAGATCCATATCCAGGTTGGCTTTGGCCTTCCTCGTCACATCCCTGCAGGTCCTGACAACATTCCTATATTCTTCCCAAGTGGTCAGACCCTATTTCCACACACTGTGGATTTTCTCTTCCCTTTAGTTTATGGATGACCTCCACTCAGGTCTCCTGACAGCTTTGCCTGATTTCTCAATCATAGGGATGCACCGATCCTGAGCTTGGAAGAAGCACTGTTTAAATGCTGACCAGCTTTCACAGGTGTCATTACCTTAGCCCATGAGATAGTTCCGGGAATGTCCCAGGACAGATCGTAGATGGTTCTCCTTAAGTCCAGGGTAGCCATCCTACTTTTTGGTTTGCGTTTTCCACTCAAGATCTTGAACTCCTCCGTCTCGTGTTCACTACCTCCCAAGTCGCCCCCGACCTTCACTTCCCTAACAAGCCCATCCTTATTAGTAAGAACAAGATCCAGTAACACCTCACTCCTCATTGGCTCCTCCACCACCTGTATCAGAAAGTTATCTTCAACACATTGCAGTAACCATCTGGTGCATGCATGTCTGGCCATGTTGCTTACCCAACAAATATCTGGATAATTGAAGTCCCCCACAAGAATCAGTGCAAGGCTTCTAGTTGCTTGTAGAAGGCCCCATCAACTTCCTCCTCCTGATTAGGGGGACAATAATACACAGCCACAACAGTGGCTGCTGTCTGCAGCCTGCACCTTAATTCTCACCCACAAACTCTCCACTGGTACATTACCATCCCCCTGGTGAAGTGTGATACATTCTGGCTGCACTCTCACATAAAGAGGAACTTCACCACCCCACTCCAGTCATGCAAGCTGTCCCACAGTGAGACTGTGACCTTGCGAGCACATGCAGATCTCTAAATCTTCCTGTTTATTGCCCATGCTGTACACATTAGTACAGACACTTTAGGGAAGCAGTAGGTGCAGGTACCCCTAAAGAGATGCAAGAAGATTTCAGGCAGGGAATTTACAATGGTATCTCCTCTGGGACTCACTCCACCCTAGCAAGCAACATTTTCTCCTCTTCCCTCTTCATATCTAATTTGATGCTCTTTCTGCCAGCTCCTGGGCAAGGATCTGCTTTCCCTTCAGAGAAAAGCAAGATCCAACCACAGCCATCAGGTCAAGAGCCTAATAAACTGCTCCATGATCANCCCAGCTAGTCATGACATCATAGAAGGCCACCAAGTTGTTCGAGCATGACCTTCCCCTGGTGAATCCATGCTAACTATACTTGACAACCTTCTCTTCTTCCAGTTTCCAGGAGATGGCAACCAGAACAAACTGCTCTACTGCCTTTCCAGGGATGGAGGTGACGCTGTCTGGCCTGTTGTTTCCTGGATCCTTCTTGCCCTTTTTGAAGACCAGACTAACATTGGCTATCCTTCAGTTTTCAGGTACCTCTCCCATTCTCCAAGACCTCTTGAAGATGATAGAGCACTGTTCAGCAATCACCTCTGCAAGCTCCCTTAGCACATGTGGATGCACCCCATTGGGGCCCATGGATTTGCATATGCTGAAGTTGCCTAGATGATTTCAGACCATCTCCTCCCTTACCAAAGGGGAACCTTCCATTTCCCAGACTCTCTCACTTACTCCCACGGTGCAGAAGTTCTGAGGGGGCATTCCCACAGTGAAGCCAGAGGCAAAGAATGTGTTCAGTATCTCCACCTTCTCTGTATCCCCTGTTACCAGAACAGCCCCCTCATTTAGTAGGGGACCCATATTTTCCCTAATCTTTCTTCTACTGTTGACATACTTAAAAAAAGCCTTTCTTATTATCCTTTACCTCCTTCACCAGATCCATATCCAGGTTGGCTTTGGCCTTCCTCGTCACATCCCTGCAGGTCCTGACAACATTCCTATATTCTTCCCAAGTGGTCAGACCCTATTTCCACACACTGTGGATTTTCTCTTCCCTTTAGTTTATGGATGACCTCCACTCAGGTCTCCTGACAGCTTTGCCTGATTTCTCAATCATAGGGATGCACCGATCCTGAGCTTGGAAGAAGCACTGTTTAAATGCTGACCAGCTTTCACAGGTGTCATTACCTTAGCCCATGGGATAGTTCCGGAAATGTCCCAGGACAGATCGTAGATGGTTCTCCTTAAGTCCAGGGTAGCCATCCTACTTTTTGGTTTGCGTTTTCCACTCAAGATCTTGAACTCCTCCGTCTCGTGTTCACTACCTCCCAAGTTGCCCCCGACCTTCACTTCCCTAACAAGCCCATCCTTATTAGTAAGAACAAGATCCAGTAACACCTCACTCCTCATTGGCTCCTCCACCACCTGTATCAGAAAGTTATCTTCAACACATTGCAGTAACCATCTGGTGCATGCATGTCTGGCCATGTTGCTTACCCAACAAATATCTGGATAATTGAAGTCCCCCACAAGAATCAGTGCAAGGCTTCTAGTTGCTTGTAGAAGGCCCCATCAACTTCCTCCTCCTGATTAGGGGGACAATAATACACAGCCACAACAGTGGCTGCTGTCTGCAGCCTGCACCTTAATTCTCACCCACAAACTCTCCACTGGTACATTACCATCCCCCTGGTGAAGTGTGATACATTCTGGCTGCACTCTCACATAAAGAGGAACTTCACCACCCCACTCCAGTCATGCAAGCTGTCCCACAGTGAGACTGTGACCTTGCGAGCACATGCAGATCTCTAAATCTTCCTGTTTATTGCCCATGCTGTACACATTAGTACAGACACTTTAGGGAAGCAGTAGGTGCAGGTACCCCTAAAGAGATGCAAGAAGATTTCAGGCAGGGAATTTAGAATGGTATCTCCTCTGGGACTCACTCCACCCTAGCAAGCAACATTTTCTCCTCTTCCCTCTTCATATCTAATTTGATGCTCTTTCTGCCAGCTCCTGGGCAAGGATCTGCTTTCCCTTCAGAGAAAGGCAAGATCCAACCACAGCCATCAGGTCAAGAGCCTAATAAACTGCTCCATGATCAAGGAACCCAAAGTTCTTGTAACAGAACCAGCTTTTCAGACACTTATTCAAAGCCTGAGTTTTCCTAGACAGCTCTGTATCCCTCACCACTCCAGAAGGTAGAGAGGAAAATATGACTTATGTTCCCAGTATTTGTATAATAGTACTTGCCTACATCAACGGGATCTCTATTGTGAAGATAAATGCATTATTTGTGAGGTAATCCGAACCTATGATAATGAAGACCACATAACCATAAAGTTTTTTTATTTTATGTTTGAAAACTACATCATGCACAGTGCTAACTTCTAGAGTTTAGCAATAACAGCAGCAACAATAATTTTCCTAGTCATTTTTAAAGGATGTTTTTGTAGTAAAAATATAGAACGACTAATACCATCACAATTTAGTTGCATTATTACAATAATATATATATATATACATAAACATGCTTTTAGTGTATAAAAGCAGAACCAAGAGCTTTTGTTATATATTGCATGTAAGTACATTTAAAAACTTTTGAAAAGGAAAAAAAGTGGTGAAAAGAGTAAAACTACAGCGATTTTAAAAGCCTGATCTCTTTGAGACAGGTACGTCAGTAACAATGCCATTAGAGTTTTCAGAATTCATCACAAACCTGCAAAGTTTATTGTTTCCCCACATGCTGCAGAGTTTATTATTTCAGGAATAAAATCTACAAATGTAACAAAATTGAACTGAATATACAAAGCTAGGTACGCATCTTCAGGGCATTTTAGATACACACTGGGAAATGATACAGAAGGAATATAAGGAGAGCAAGACTGAAGGAGATATAACAGATAAAATAACAAGATGCTTAGGGGTTTTCTTTGCATCTTTTTTACACTCTCTTTCACAAAATAGGTAGACTTGAGAAGCATGAAATTCTTTTTTTTTTTCTATGGAATCATAGAATAGCAAAATTTTAGGGGCTGGAAAGAACCTCTAGAGATCATCTAATGCAACTCTTCTGCCAAAG
>VXAB01010555.1:0-42184 GCA_013399175.1 Odontophorus gujanensis | reverse complement strand
CCCATAAGAACCAGTACCTGAGATCAAAAGGCTACTACAACCTGCTTATAGAAGGCCTCATTAACTCCCTCCTCCTGATCAAACAGTGTTCCCCCACACTAGCCTGCACCTTAATTCTCACCCACAAACTCTCCACTGGTACATTACCATCCCCCTGGTGAAGTGTGATACATTCTGGCTGCACTCTCACATAAAGAGGAACTTCACCACCCCACTCCAGTCATGCAAGCTGTCCCACAGTGAGACTGTGACCTTGCGAGCACATGCAGATCTCTAAATCTTCCTGTTTATTGCCCATGCTGTACACATTAGTACAGACACTTTAGGGAAGCAGTAGGTGCAGGTACCCCTAAAGAGATGCAAGAAGATTTCAGGCAGGGAATTTACAATGGTATCTCCTCTGGGACTCACTCCACCCTAGCAAGCAACATTTTCTCCTCTTCCCTCTTCATATCTAATTTGATGCTCTTTCTGCCAGCTCCTGGGCAAGGATCTGCTTTCCCTTCAGAGAAAAGCAAGATCCAACCACAGCCATCAGGTCAAGAGCCTAATAAACTGCTCCATGATCAAGGAACCCAAAGTTCTTGTAACAGAACCAGCTTTTCAGACACTTATTCAAAGCCTGAGTTTTCCTAGACAGCTCTGTATCCCTCACCACTCCAGAAGGTAGAGAGGAAAATATGACTTATGTTCCCAGTATTTGTATAATAGTACTTGCCTACATCAACGGGATCTCTATTGTGAAGATAAATGCATTATTTGTGAGGTAATCCGAACCTATGATAATGAAGACCACATAACCATAAAGTTTTTTTATTTTATGTTTGAAAACTACATCATGCACAGTGCTAACTTCTAGAGTTTAGCAATAACAGCAGCAACAATAATTTTCCTAGTCATTTTTAAAGGATGTTTCTGTAGTAAAAATATAGAACGACTAATACCATCACAATTTAGTTGCATTATTACAATAATATATATATATATACATAAACATGCTTTTAGTGTATAAAAGCAGAACCAAGAGCTTTTGTTATATATTGCATGTAAGTACATTTAAAAACTTTTGAAAAGGAAAAAAAGTGGTGAAAAGAGTAAAACTACAGCGATTTTAAAAGCCTGATCTCTTTGAGACAGGTACGTCAGTAACAATGCCATTAGAGTTTTCAGAATTCATCACAAACCTGCAAAGTTTATTGTTTCCCCACATGCTGCAGAGTTTATTATTTCAGGAATAAAATCTACAAATGTAACAAAATTGAACTGAATATACAAAGCTAGGTACGCATCTTCAGGGCATTTTAGATACACACTGGGAAATGATACAGAAGGAATATAAGGAGAGCAAGACTGAAGGAGATATAACAGATAAAATAACAAGATGCTTAGGGGTTTTCTTTGCATCTTTTTTACACTCTCTTTCACAAAATAGGTAGACTTGAGAAGCATGAAATTCTTTTTTTTTTTCTATGGAATCATAGAATAGCAAAATTTTAGGGGCTGGAAAGAACCTCTAGAGATCATCTAATGCAACTCTTCTGCCAAAGTAGGCTCCCTAGATCAGGTTGCACAGCAGACACAAGAAAGATCAAAATATGTAAGCAGCCATACATTAAATAATCCTCTACTGACTACTTTTGGTTCAAATTTGAATATATTCAGATGACTAACTCAGTCACTACATTCTTGCAGTCCTTCCCACATAAAAGTTCAGCTGCTTTGAGAGTCATTTCTTTCACTGAGATTGGTGCAAGGTGCTCACAAGGTACCAGAGGTAATTTCTCTACAAGTAAACAGTAGTATTATTATTCAATAATAAAAAGTTGGGTCATATCTTAAAATGTAAAGTGACATTTTTTACCGTAAGTCTATATCTGTAATCCAGAAATATGTCACCAATTTAGAGTATCATATAATTACAAAATAGCAACTAGAAAAGGTTGAGAGGGTGAGTTAATGATCACCTTCTTGCTTGTATATCTAAATCTGATGTTTCACTACGGTGAAGTGAATACTCAGGCAATTCTACAAAGGGCTTTGCTTTGTTTCTGTTTGCACATTTCCCAAGAAAAAATAATTGAACAAAAATAAACAAATCTCTGTTGTCATTAGTCAAAATCCACCTATTGGCAGCATTCTTTTTATATTAGTTAATGGTAACTTTCACCATATTGATGATATTTATTCACTAAAGGCTACTCGTAAGTGTGTTTTCCTAATCTTGGAGATTAACACTGTTATACAAGTAGAAATTAGTTGTTTTGTATTGTTTGCTTTCTTGCTTACTAGGCTTTGCTTCTGTTTGTTTATTTCCCATCTTACAACATAACCACAAGTTCAGTAAATAAATGCTTAAAGAAAATAGCATGCTCAGACATAAATGCAACAGCACATCCCAGTATGGTCTTGCACTACAAAGCTATAAATAGTCAGAGCTTATTTGGGGTAGTTAATAGCTAATTTAAGAAGAGGGATGCAGTTATAATAAGAAGAGCCTGTGGATTCTAGCATGTAATGCCTCCAGCTTCATTAGTCTGGTTCAGATACAGGGGAAGATAAGGAAAATATCTGCTCTTGCAGGAGTGACATGTTCTGAAATTTGTGGTGGTCTATAAACCATGTGTTTCAAATAAGTAATAAGACTGCTTCAGGCTGCATCTCAAAACTGCTGAATGTGGGCCACATTCTACCTACAAGAAATAGCTTGGCCACCCTGCCAGTTAAATATTTATTTGGTGTGAATCAGTTTCTTGAAATTTCCACTTTAGTTTCCAGGGATTCTTTTGATGGTATTAATGCCATAAGCAGAACTAAATATCTGCAAAATTATAGCAAGTTTTTCTATAATATTTGACTTGAATCTTATTCCTCCTTCAGTAGATTAAAAGGTCTTTCATCTCTGCAATTTTAAGTAGTATTTTCCACAGTAATAAGGGGAGGCCACATCTCTGCTAGTCAGTTTGTAGACTGTTTTAAATCTTTATAATTTTATAATGTTCTCCCCTAAGGCAGTCCAGGGGTGATATGAAAGCCCTGATCCAATGCATGACATTAGTTGTCCAAAACAATGTGTTGATACTTTACTTTTTCCATTCAGCTCACTGAAGTTAAACGGAAACTGTGCTGGCCATGTCAGGAGACTGTGGGCTTTTAAAATACTTTTTTTTACAACTTTATTTAAGAGGATTCTCCTAATATTAAGAATTAAGTCTTCTCAAAAAGGATAGAGAGACATCAAAGTTAAAAGATTAGAGTTGTTTCTCTTGTCACAGTTATTGCTGTTCTACCTACAGAGGCTGCATTTCGTGGTCAAAAATGCCTGGGATAAATTTGCTTTTACAATCTGCATTACCTAACCATATTACAGCTGTTTCATTATTGTCTTGCCTAATTTAAATATATAACAGATACTCTGTTGAAATCTGTATTCATATCATCAATGTATTAAAAGACTTTGAATGAACCATGCTCATTTGCTGTTTCACAATTTTAAAAAATAATAATAAAATAAGTAGCTCTTTGCAATCCTGAATAAAATAGTTAATATCAGTATACGAAGGTCTCCTGTAAAAAAGTGTGAGAGTCACACAATAGAAAATTTGACTGATGCAAGTGACCTCATTACTGTGATAATACCAGGAGAGGTACAGCACTGAGAATATTAAAATCTGATAAAACATTTGGGCTGGGGCCAGCATACTCCAGGTCATGATGAGAAACCTGTCCTGGTGGAAGTCAGGTAGGATCCACATAGTAGAGAACTGATAGTGAGGAAATAAAATGATTCCAAGTACACAAAAACTGTCACAGACATCTTCAAGTGTACACTTGTCAGGATGGCACTTTTTATATCGACAATTGTATTGGCTGCTGGAGTCCTGGCATGCAGAAAAGGTGAAGAAGTAACACCCAGTTATGGATGTTAACATGAAGAAACATCCATTTTGGGGAAGGAAAATAGAGGATTCACTCCTGTGACTGGATAAAATATTTTGACTACCATCAGAAGTTCAGAAACTTTTGTCCTCAGTGGTAGCTATGCCTTAAAGATTTAATTGTAAGAACGACATTTTATGACAGGAGTGAGAATTCAATGTAACCAACCTTATCTTTCCATCATATGTGAAGAAACAAGGCAATCACAACACAAGGGTATCTAATTGAGTCCTCTGCTCCGTGTCATCTCAGCTCTGTCTCCATTCCTTCTGGCTCCTTGTTAGCAGGACCCCATGGTCCAGAACAAACTGCATCCTCAGACTGCTTCCTCCTACTTTTATCCTGTCAATAAATATGACTGTGAATGATCTCTTAATGGATATCCATGTTCAGTTCAGAAAATGTCATCTCAGTCTGTTTGCTCTAGGGGTCTGATTATTTTCTTAGATCTTGTTTCATCCTGCCTCAAGCACCACTGTTTTATCTGCTTTGCAATAGATTTGATTCCCAGCTCAGTGAGCCTCTGCAACACCTGAGGATAGACTTTGGTGTTTTTCATCACGGAGACAAGCTCCCTTGTATTATTATTCTGATCCTCAAGAAGGGCCATCCTGCCAGCCTTAAGCTTTTTCTTGCTTGATTTTTTTTCCTAAAATCAGCAGAATAGGAAGTATGGTGTTGAGAGAAGATGTTAGAGAAATTCTGCAATAACTACCCAGCTGGATGCTGGCACTGCAGTCTTGCTGTAATGCATCCTTATTAGGAAATCCATCAAGAGACTTTTTATATAGCCAAACAATTCCACTCAAGGTTTGTATATGGGGTTTGGCATACCAATGTAGTAGATATATACTGTCTGCAACTTGTCTTGCACAATTTGAGAAATAGGTATAAACCACAATGACGAAGTTACAATCTTAGAGATTATTCATTAATACCACCATCAGACAGCTTCAAGAATGGAATCTCCAATGAACTGTTACAACTTTAGCACTAGTATTTTACACAACTGTTAAGCCAATATAAAGGGGATATTTTTGTTCCTGACAAATGCAAGATGCACAACACAATACATATCTATTGATTTACTACTAATTAGACAAAACATATGGTCTTAAATGTTGTAAAGCATTTACTGTTATATTTTCCTTAAGTCAAGTCGAGTACTTGACACAGAATAATTAGCTCAATCATGTGTGCATCTGTGTGTGCATCTATATATGTTATCTTAATACTTTTATCACATTCATATATGTATTCAGGTTCAGTTTCAGAAAATTGCTGACCACAATTTCTACTGACAACTCAACTCAGAATTATTTGTAGTCATAACCTTCCCTGGACTAATGGAAGGTTAAGGCAATTTGTTCTTACATGAATACGCTGGTGAAAAAAAGGATTTTAAGGACAATAATTGTGGTCTGTCTTTAGTGCTGGAGTTTTTTCAAGTCACTTGTTTCACTGATTTAAACTCAGACTTTGAAAAGGCCAAGCAGCAAGGGAAAAAAATACAAAACCTTAGGTCCTATTTCCTAAGGGATACTGATTATCATTATTGATCTGTTCAAGGAGAAGTAGCAGCCAGAGGTGGAGTTGCACGGTGTTCCCTGGCATGCTTTACCTTTAACTACAAGGACTTCTCCGTGGTTACCAATGTGTGTACCTAGCAGAGGTTTGACTTTCTTGTTCTCTTTTCAATACAGGTCAGACTATCAATGTAGCAATACCATTCCTCTCAAAACACTTCAGTTTTGTAGAGTAACAATATTACCACAGTCATATCCCCTTTAATTTTCGAATCAATTTTGGATTCGTTCCAGGATTGCCTTTAGTAAATTGATTTTTAGCAGTTAAGTGTCTTACATTGCTCATATTTCTTCAGAAACTATCTTGTTTTGGAAACTAAATAAAGTTCAAAATAACAGTAAAAAACAAAAAAAAGCATACTCTACATATTTGTAGAGGTAGAACATCATCCATCGTTTATTCTTTTGTATGATATTAAATCTCTCTTGTTGTCACATACATACGTATATCTACCCTTTTCTTGTTATCAGTTATTATAACTGTGTTAATTCTTTCTACTTTTTCTAGTTAACTGCTTTATCATCAACATTTCTTGCAATGTCATAAACACTTCATTCCTGCACTTGGCTAGTTACACTTCCATCACATAATTAGCTTTTTTAAGTATTTACCCTTTAATGTTTTGTCTCTGGTCTATATGAAACTCAATTCAGAACCATCCTTCCTATATTTACTACAACAACAGACATTTCTAATTTTCTACCAGCTGTCATTTTTCTTACATGTTACCATCTTCCTTTAGCAATTCAGCTTCTTTCCTAAAGTTAACCTGTTTTTTCCCAGTAAAACAAAATAAATTACAAATACACAGAGGATGACTGCCTTTATTATTTGACTGATTACCAAATCATAGACATTAGTATTCATTTCACACTCAATACTTAGCACTAAGAAATTAGAATGTTTTTGAAATACTGTAGAAACACTTGACCAAATTAATCCATTATTTAATTCCTTGAAGTGAATAGAATTATACTATCAATTATGTGGCCCATTAGCTAATTAATCATCCTGATCACTCAATGTTATAAGCAAGTGTTAAAAGTTAAGATAATTTACCCAAGGTAGCAAACAGTGGATCTGTACCAGAACTAGAAAAAGAAATTACTATTTTCTGGATGCAGCCCCCAAAACTAAATTCAATAAGCCATACAGTCTTCATTTCTGAATACCAGTTAATATGGAATAAGAATCTCAGTAGAAAATATTTTGAGGCATTCAGAGGTTCTAAAGTCTGTCTTAACTTCAAACTGTTCTTCAGTGGAATACATCCTTTACTGGGGATGGATATCTGAAACAGGCAAAAACAAACAAACAAAAGAAAAGAAAAAAAAAAACCAGAAATATATATTAATGATGAATTACCTAATATATCATTGCTCCATTATGTTTGAAAGGATGAATGATAGCAGGGGAAAATATGATAGAAGGGGAAAATACGAAAGCTTAGAAAACCACTGAAGTTCTGGCAGTCAACATTAGGCTCTTCTTCACCAAAAATGCAGCATATGTTCTTGATATTGCTGTCTTGATTCCTCCTTTCCAGATGTAGATACTGGTACTCATTCTAGAAGAACTCAAGCAACTCAAGCTATTTTTTTCTTTTCTTTTTTTTTTTTTCCAGAAAATTAAAGAAACAAAAATTTGAGATGACATCATTTTTCTGTCTTTCCATCAAAGAAAATAAATTTGAAAATAATGATAGAGAGGGGAACCTACCCACTGCAGTCTGCAAAATATGAATCTGAAATACTTCACTAAATTGCTCAATGGTATTTGGCAGGTATAAGGTGAGGACAGGGGGCACCCATCTTTTACCTTCCTATCATTCAGTATAATCTGATGGTATTCACAGGTCATTCTTTGAATGACTGACAATGAATTTTAAACTCCTATAGAGCTAAAATCTTGACATTTAGTACATTCATTCTTTATGAGGTGTTGAAGAAAAAAAATCTCCCAATTGAATTTTGACTTCTCCATTGCAGGTTCCTAAAAGGTCATTGGTCTCTATTATTAGCTGCATCCATTGTCAACTCTTTGTACTGTAGTGTAACAGTTAAAAGGAGGGCAGTTTTAAGAGAACCCTGGGAAGTAAGGAGTCAAACTATCACTATATTTCAAGATTAAATTAATATTCTTTAACACAGCAATAAGTTATACCATTCATTTATAGAAATTAAGGTCATTTAGAGTTACTATCTTCAAATTTCAACCCCCATTAATAAAAATATTCAGAATAAATTCAAAATAATTCATTCACTATGCAAAGATGATATGGGATTCTTCTCTGCAGAGATAGGTATTAGTCTTATCAATTTCATGATCTCACATTTTTTGTGTTTTTTCTATAGTCTTTGAAAGAAAAAGGAATAGTAGATATATATATATAATAGAATCATAATAAAAATTATGATTCAAAATTAAAATCACTAGGTTATACTGACTGTTCCATTGCATTGTAATTTCTATTTTCCTGGACTACTACATCACAACATGGAAAAATCACAGAATCACAGATTTGTAGGGGTTGGAAGGGACCTCTAGAGATCATCCAGTCCAACCCCCCTGACAAAGCAGCTCCCTAGTCCAGGTTGCACATGTAGGCAACCAGGTGGGTCTTAAACATCTCCAAAAAAGGAGTCTCCACAGCCTCACTATGCAGCCTGTGCCAGTGCTCCGTCATACTCTCTGTGAAGAAGTTCCCACACACATTTCTGTAGAACTTCCTATATTTCAGTTTGTGGCAATTTCCCCTCATCCTATCGACGCACACTGCTGAGAACAGTTCAGCCTTGTCCCTTTGCCTCCTGCTCCTTATATATTTGTAGACATGGATTAGATCCCCTCTGAATTTTCTTTTTTTCAAGGCTAATCAGACCCAGGTCTCTCAGCCTTTCCTCATAAGGGAGGTGTTCCATGCCATTTATCATCTTTGTAGCCCTCCGCTGGACTCTTTTGAGGAGATCCCTGTCTTTTTTGTACTGGGGAGCACAGAACTGGACACAGTACTCCACGTGAGGCCTTACCAGGTCAGAGTAGAGGGGGAAGGATCTCCAGCAGATCATCCCCCAACCTGCATTGGTGCATGCAGTTATTTGTCTTTTGGTGCAAGACTCTACATTTGCTCTTGTTAAATCTCATCTGATTTCTTTCTGCCCAACTTCCCAGCCTGTCCAGGTCTCACTGAATCAGCGTGTCAGCCATTCCTCCCAGCTACTTAATTACCTGTATCAGGAAGCTCTTGATGCATTCCAGAAACTTCCTGCTTCTGTCTCGCTGTGTTGTCCTTCCAGCAGATGTCGGAGTAGTTAAAATCTCCTTACAAATAGCAGGGTCCGCAAAAGAGAAGTTTCTCCTAACTATCTGAAGAAGTTCCCATCTTTTTTCTCATCAAATGCTCTGTAGCAGACACTTACAAAAGCATCACTCACATTGTTCTGCCCTCTAATTCATACTTTCAGTTCTCAGATGGCTTGAGGTAAAGTCACACTTAGAGTTCTGTGAATTCCTATTGCTCTCACAAAGAAAGGCTAACTTCTCAGCATCACCATCTAAGCCTGTCTTATCCAGCTAGTGCAGCACAACAGTTGTGTCAGTTACCTTACCACATTTTCATGGTCAACATCATTCTGCTCTTTTCGCTTTTCATGCCCATCCACCACTTCCTCATTTGACTGGGTTCTTATCTCCCTCTCTCATCATTTTTAGTTTAAAGTTCTCAGTAGATAAATCAGCATTTTGATGAAAATGCTTTTGTCACATTTGGTCAGGTGCACCCTATCTCTTCCTTTCAGTTCTTGATAATCAGAATAGTTCCAGAGATCAGGCATGACAAATCCCTATTGTTCACACCAGCTGCACAGTCTGTCACCAGAAAGACTGAGGAGAAAACCCCTTGTACATTCAATCTCTATGCCTTCTATTCTCACTCCTGGTGACACTTGAGATATGTTCTAGATCCTCCTAGCATCATTGTTGCCCATGAGAAGATGTAGCGAGGGGTGACAGTCCAAGGTCTGGAGAGACTTGAGCAACATCCAGATATCTGGCATAATATATAGACCCCTATGTAGCAAACTAAGTAGGCAAACCATGTCATCTGTTCCTCATAGCAGCAGCCATCCTTTAATGCCCTGTCCCTCTTTTCTTGGTGCTACTATGAGGTTCAGACTCAGATGGTTTGAGAACTCTCTTCAACAATTCCCAGCCCTTTACCTGCTATCAGAACACTGAACTTATTCCATAGCCTCAGATCTTCAGGTAGACCATTTTATAATGGTCCTTTAAACAAAAAGTACTGGTAGGCTATTCAACATAAACATTCAACAGAAAACATCTAGGGAAGGTAAGTAAAAGTAATGTAATTACTGACAGTGATGGCTTGTCTACACTTAGATATTTCCTGGCATAGACATACTAGACTAATTATTCTGCCACAGTTCTATTAGTCTTAACTCTCATGTGAACATCTTGTATGCCAAAACTGTTATATTGTCCTAGAATAATTACTCTAGAGTAATTATTCCAAATAACATGACTATTACTTTGAAGTAGAATGTCCATACTGATCCTAAACCAACACAACTTTGGCAGAATATATTATACATATGCCAGGAAATATTTATTTGTCCCTTCAGCAGTATGTTATGAGTTGCAGCAATTCAATAATTTAATATAATTGTGGGTTTTGTGTCTTTTGTTTGTTTGTTTATTTCTCTTTTTTTCTTTTATGTTTTTTTGTTTGTTTGTTTGGGGGGGGTAAGTATTTTTTAGGAAGAGTTTTGATTCTGTGTTACATAAGAAGGAAAACTAAACATTCTAGTGTCACTGAGATCATTTAATAGATTTGTCCATCTGTGTCCTGAAATTCCATTCTTTTAGAGTAGCTGGTTTTACAGACTGTTTCTTATGCTCTTTTGAATGATTATGAACTGTGTTTTCTACAGAATCATGCAAAATTTCAGAGCTCAACAAGCAGTAAATGGCCATGATTAATGCAGCTTATTCTATGACAGTTTTTGGGACTACAGCCCATGAAAAGTGGCATGGTTATTGCTCTGAAATGGTTTTTGGCCATGATACATACCATTATTCCTTTGCTTTTTTTTTTTATTTCTTTCACTCAGTTTGAGTATGATTGGTGAATTATTTTCTTTATTTGGTATGATAAATATAAACAAACATGTTAGCATTTCTAGGCATCTTTAAAGTACTGGCCTAGGATAGAAGGGCAACAACCTCATTTTATTTTGTTTTGAAATTAAGAATAAATAATAACAAAAATAAATCTTCCAAAAAGAATTTCACTGACTTTACTTGATGATTCAGCACATGACAAACCATTTGGTATTCTGTTAGTACCTGTGCAGATATATGTCAATTTAACGTAAATGGCTTTCTCTTGTCGTTTCAGCTGACCTGAATGAAAGCATTGACTTCCACAAACACCTTACTAAGGCAGTTTTTAAAGTTCTCAGGATTTTTTTTTTTTTTTCATGTCTTTGGTTCTTCTTGATACAGGAACATTTGAAATTTGCTCAAGAGTAATAACCACAACCACGTCTTTTGTTCTTTAAAGGATTTATCTAGGTTTTACACAATGTATCTTTCTTGCTGATAGATGGACGTACTCTATTTTGGGGATTAAAGACAGAATCCACTCTGTTTTTCGAAAGTTCTTTGCTGATACAGGCATTTAGCAGTAGAGCTTTATTCTTCAGAAAAATTCAAGCAAACATTCTTTGTAGGAGAGTATCTGACACTCAATTCAATGGGAGTACTAACAGCTTTTTCTGATCTCATCATTAGCAGTAAAATCAGTAACCTATTTCTGAAACAGCACAAAGAAAAAAAAAATCAATCTTCGGAATAGAATATTTTCCTTGAGTTTCAAAGGTAGTGAATATTTTGAGCTCATATTTGTGTGTACAGTATTAATATATATATATCACAAGAAAAAGAGAATCCAATAGATCCTAAAAAAAGTCTCTGTTTGGGTGACAAAGGAAGACATTGTTTACCTGGTAATCTCAAGAAACAGGTAACAGGAGACAGATAAAATCTAAAGAATGAAAAATGTTGTGCACGTGAATATAAACTCTTTATGAATTTTATTAACAACATAAGATGAAAAAAAAGCACAGCAGTGAAAAATAACAAAATGAGTTATAATATTTACAATGAAAGGTAAGGAATAGATTTTATTTTAATAAGAGATGATAAGCTGCACACAGTTTGTACTTGTCCCAAACTAAGTCAACTGGGGAATCATTCTGGGGGTAACAATTCTAAATTCAATAAAATTTTCTACTGAATTTATTTCATTTAAAACACATCCTTCCTGTGTTTCATAGGTTCTAAAAACAGTACTAAAAAAAACTGAGTTATAGTAATTCTGAATAAAAGTAAGAGGATGCATCCTATCCAAAAGTATTCATTGAAAAGTCCTAATCTAAGCCAAATGCTTAAGTTTACTATAAAGGAAATGGGGAAAAAAATAGTATTTCCAAATGATAATTAAGTAATTTTCATGTATATCTTTGCCACCTATCTTGATGAACTGCCTACAGGAGATGCCTGAGAGAGCTTAATGAGCTACCTGAGCCTAGTTATCTAACTTTTAACTTTCAGATTAAGCCTGAAATGCATCTTAATCTTAGGTCATACGTTTTTACTTTTGTTTCTGATAATTACATTTTGTCCTTCACCTTCTTCAAATATTTCTCATATTCTGTTCTATAGATCAATAAGCAATGTCACAGAGGCTTATGGCTTTAATGGATAACATAAGGTTGTTCCAACTTTTCTTTACAAACACTAAAGCAGACAGTGAGTAGTACTGTCAATATGTACTCCATATGAGGCAGAAAAGCAGAAAAATCAAAGTGCCTTTCTCTTAGTTCTCTTCAGTTCTTGATTAACACCAGCTCAAGGTAAAAGGAGTAAGTTTTAAAGCAAAAGCAAGAATTAAAGAGATATTATATTAGTGATTTGTTTGAGGATTCTTAAGCACACCACTTGATATTTATTATTTGTTCTCCGGTCTATCATGTAATTAAAGCATATTCTGTTTGAACTCAGTATTTTCTGAAAACATCCCAATCCTATTAGTTTTCAATTTTTAATTTCAATTACATTTCAGTGGAAAGTTTGTGTGAAAATGAAAACACATCAGGTGACTGAAGGCACCCAGACTCAATATTTTAGCTTTTATGTGAATTTAATCCATGTTTTCTGATGTGATTTATAACAATGTTAGTATTTAGACAAATACATCTTTACTCTTATCCAGGTCATTGGAGCAAATTAATTCTATGTAACACTTGTATCAATTTAAACCATTTAAATATTTTTATTATTACTTTTTATTTTTCAACTGCTTGAAATGAAGGATTGAGCATTAAAAAAAAGACACTTCTAATATTAATTCCCTGCCTTGTTTAGATACGATGTTTGAAGAGATTATATATAGACTGACTATGACTAGAATTAGACACTTCTCATTGCGCTGCTGAAACTCCATGATTCCTGGTATCTGAAAACCCACACTACTCTTTATTCGCCTCCATACGATAGTCTAAGCACTTTTCCATTGGCATTCAATTACCATGTCTGAATCACTACTTTTTGTTTTTTATTTTTTGTATTTTTTTTTACACTGGACCTTAAAGATTCAATTTACTCCTGCTTTAACTATAAGTATGCAGTGATGATCAATGATGTTTACTAGCTCAACTGAAGTTACTCTCGGGCATGAACCTATGCTGTAGTAAGCTTTATGAAAGGCTTTGCTGGAAACTTTCCTCAGGAATCTGAAATTATTTCTACCATGCCAAAAGGTTATGTATCAGATAATACAATATTGCAATAATTAGAAGCTATTGTGGTCTGATGATAATAATCAGAATCAGGATGTTTGATTTATGAACTGGGACTAAATTTTGTGCTCCAAGTTATATTCTTGATTCCTTACTAGTCCTCTGATTCCTCCCCTTACAATAATTTAACTCTCTGAGGATTATAAATTCATGTCCCATTCCTCACAAGGGGCTCAGAGACATGCATTATGAATAGCTGAGGCTTAATACCCTAGATAGTTTTTACTGTTGCTGTTTTGGGGCATTGTATCTTCAGTGCTATGAATCATAGAATCACAGAATAGTTGATGATGGAAGTGACCTCTGGAAGTCATCTTGTACATCAATCCTGCTCAAGCAGGGACATCTACAATCAGTTCCCTAGGACTATGCCCAGTTGCCTTTTGAATATCTCCAAGGAAGGAGACTCTACAAACTCTCTTGGCAAAATTTGCCAGTGCCTCTTGATGTTCAGATAGAATATCCTGTGTTTCATTTTGTGCCCATTGCCCCATGTTCTGGCACTGAGCACTACTGAAAAGAGCATGCTTGATGAAGCCCTTTACACCCACTCACATGCCACTGTGATCTTATTTCTACATCATGGTTATACTTCTTCAAACAACCCCTAAGCCAAGGCACACTGAAAACAGAGAAAAAGATCAACATGATTGGTGTGGATTTCCAGAATAATGGACCCTGAAATGACACATAGCAGAAATGAAAGAACAAAAGATGTTTGATTTAACCACTTCTGTATTTCTTGTGTTACTTCACACCACAAATGAAGGTGAAGACTGTAGAGATCATGACCTGGTTGAGTTTATGGTCTTAAGGAATATGAGCCTAGCAAAGAGCAAAGTCAGAACCCTGAACTTGAAAAGAGAGATCATCCAGGTTTTTAAAGCATTATTGGATAAGATCCCTGGGAAACTGTCCTTAGGGACAAAGGAATAGAAAAGAGCTGGCAGCTCTTCAAGGACACTTTTCTAAGAGCACAAGAGCTCTCCATCTCCCAGTACAAGAAAGCAAGTAGAGGAAGCAGGAAACTGGCATGGTTGAAAAAGGATCCGCTGGTCAAAATCAAGGGATAAGAAGAAAATATACAGGCAATGACAGGGAGGATGTATGGCCTGGGAAGAACACAGGGATGCCTTCCAGATGGGTAGAGATGGGATCAGGAAAGCCAAGGCACAGATGGAACTGAACTTAGAGGGGAGTGTGAAAAGTAACAGGAGGAGATTCTACAGGTACATTGGTCAGAAGAGACAGACCAAGATAAAAGAGAAGAGATAAATGGCAACAACTGACATAGAGATGTTTGAGGTGCTCAATAAGTCCTCTGCCTCAGTCTTCACAGGCAATCAGGCTTCCCGCACCTCTTATGCCCCTGAACCTCTATGGCAGGGGCTGGAGGGGAAAAATCTCCCCAATGCAAACCAAGAGTGAGTTTGAGACTGAATGTATACAAACCTATGGGGCCCAATTACGTGCTTCCTAGGGTCCTGAAGGGAGTGGCTGATGTGGTTTTCAAACCACTCTCCACCATATTCATATCAGGTGGAGTTCCTGATGATTGTAAAAAGAGAAATATCACACGAAGCATAGTTTCACAAAGAGCAGATTATTCCTGACTAATTTGGCTGACTTCTATGATAGAGTTACTGCATTAGTAGACAGAGGAAGAGCAACAAAAATTATCTATCTGAACTTCCGCATTGCCTTTAATGTGGTTCCACTTCACATTTTTATCTCTAAATAGGAGTGGTATGGATTTTAAAAGACATCATGGACCAGTTAAAGGTCAACCAGGGGATCAGACTCAGTCAGCATGGGTTTGCAAATGGTAGATCCTGTCTGACAAACCTTATTTCATTCTACAACAAAGTGACCTGCTTAGTGGATGAAGGTAAGGTTTTTGATGTGGTCTACCTTGACTTCAATAAGGCATTTGACACTGTACCCAACAACATTCTTGTAGAAAAACTGGCTGCCTGTGGTTTGGATGAGCATACACTCTACAGGGTGAAACACTTGCTGGATGGCCAGGCCCAAAGAGTTATGGTCATTGGAGTTAAATCCAGTTGATGGCTGATCATGAGTGGTGTCCCCCAAAGAAGGGCAACAGTGCTTGTGGAGGGCTTGGAGAATATGCCCTACAAGGAGAGACTTAAGGAGCTGGGGCTCCTTAGTCTGGGGAAAAGGAGGCTGAGGGAAGACGCTATTGCACTTTTCCAGTATCTGAAAAGTGCTTATAGCAAGAGCAGGGTTGATCCCTTCTTAATGATGACAGGTGACAGGATGAGGGGAAATGGCCTTAAATTGCAATAAACTTACCCAAGTTTAGGTTGGATATCAGGAAACACTTCTATACAGAAAGGGTTGTTAAGCACTGGAAGAGGCTTCCCAGGGAGGTGGTGGGGTCACCAGCCCTGGATGTGTTAAAAACCATTTAGATGTTGTGCTCAGGGCCATGATTTAGTGGAGGGTTGTTAGAGTCCGGGTAGTATGGTTAGGTTATGGCTGGACACGATGATCTTTGAGGTCTTTTCCAAGCTGAGTGAACTGCATCCTACTGAAATCCAGTTATATATATATGTATATATATATATATGAAAGGAAATAATTTGAAAGGATTGAAAAGTCTGATCACAGAAAGAAGCAGTTGCTGAATTAGTTTTAGGAGTGAAAGCTGACGTGAGTGTGCAGCGAAATTAATGAAAATGAGAATCATGAGGGAGAGCCCATAGAATGAAAAAAACCCAGTCTTTACTATTTGCTTAGAGAAGACACTAACCTATACTAGAAAGCTTTACATCTCCCCTGAAATTTTTCATGCACATAGGGCATTTAGGTGTAGGAGTTTGTTTAGCAGCAATCTGGAGTTTTAAAGTTCATATTGTAATTCTGTTACATATTTAATTAGCTTGCTGTACAATTCCTGTGATAGTATTGAGGGAAAGGTTCATTTTATTGCCCTTCAGTCAAGCTTGTAGGGAAGTGATTTTTTGAGATTAAATTAGTAATCCATGTTTCACCTGAAGTAACTGCAAAGAGATAGACATCTCCGGCTGGCAATTCAGTCTAGCTTAAGTTAGCTATCTAACACTGGTTGAATCACACTCTGATGATTTCTGTATTTCTTTATCTATTTCAGAGGGCATCTAGTTGGCTTTAGCTAGCAATCAAATTTTCAAATGGCTAAATCCTACCAATATTTATTAACAGCTGCTTTTAACTGAATGAGTACATATATTTTATCTGATTTTTGGAGTTATTAAGTGAGTTATTGACCCAAACTGAAAATCACTCCACTGATTGTAGAGGAATTTTCAAAATTCTCATCAAAATCAAAATTAACTGGAAGCCTACAACAATGACCAAAATAAAACCGCATCAAGAAAAAAAAAAGTGTGGATTTGGTGTCATTCAATTTTGTTGAATACAAAGCTTTATACCTCTCATGGTTGACATTCAAACAACACTTCCTCCAAGCTCAAAATGAGTTCATCCACAGAGGAAGAAATGAAGCAAAGGTCACAGGACACATGCATGGATGAGCAAGATCATGGAAAATCTCAAATGGAAGAAGAAAATCTATAGAGTGTGGAAAAGGGGTCTGGACACTTGAGAAGAATCTAAGTAAATTTTCAGGGCCTACATAGATGCAACAGGAAAGGCTATTGTCCTCTTGGAATTACAACCATAGAGGTTGGTCAAGGATAACAGGACAGGCTTCTTTCAGTATGCCAACAACAAAGGGAAGACTAGGGAAAATGTGTGACTGCTGATAAAGGAGGTAGATGTTCTGGTAATGGAGGGCAGTGAAATGACTAAGTTACTGACCTCCTTCTTTGTTTCAGTCTTTAATGCTGAAACTGCCCCTCAGGAAACCCAGATCCCTGAATCAAGAGAGAGAGTTTGAAGAATGGAAAACTCCCCCTTACATGAGGAGGATATGATCAGAGATCATCTAGGCAAACTTAACACACATAAAGCCGTGGGACCTGAAGGGATGCCCCCAAGAACACTGAGGGAGCTGGCAGAACTCATTGTCAAACCACACTGTCATCCTTACAAGGCCGTGGAGAATAAGGGAGGTGCCTGAAGACTGGAGGAATTGTAATGTCTCACCAGTGTTCAAAAAACGCATGAATAAATACCTGAGATATTGCAGACCAGTCAGCATCCCGTTTGTTCTCTGGGAAGGGGATGGAAGGAGTTTTTGTGGATGTCATCTCCAAGCAACAGGAAGAAAAGAAAGTTATTAGGAGTAGTCAAAATGGATTCACCAAGGGGAAATCATGCTTAACCAATCTAGTAGCCTTTTATGGTGGGATAACTGGAGGGGTAGAATTTAGGGGAGAACAGTGGATATTGTCTACCTTAACTTCAGAAAGGCTTTTGACATTGCATCCCATAATATCCTTGTGGGTAAACTTAGAAAGAGCAGGTTGGAAGAGAGTACAGTGAAGTGGACTGAGAAATGACAGACTGTCTGAGCTCGGTGCCTTTTGATCACTGTCACAGACTTTATCTGGAGGCCTTCACGTAGTGGTCTTTCCCAGAGACTGATGCTGTTTCTGGTCTTGTTTAACACCATCATCAGTGATGTGAATGAAGGCATAGAATGTACTCTCAGTAAGTTTGCTAACGATACAAAGACAGGAGGAGTGGCTGACAGGCCAGAGAGCTGTTGCTGACATTCAGCAAGACCTGGATAGGCTGGAGAGTTGTACAGAGAGAAATCTTATCTGGTTCAATGAGGTCAAGCATAGAGTCATACATCTGGGGGAGGAATAATGACATGCATCAGTACAGGCTAGGAGTTGACTTGCTGGAAAGGAGCTCACTGAAGAGTGTCCTGGGTGTCTTGGTGATCAGCAAACTGACCATGAGCCAGCAGTGTGCCTGTGTGGCCCAGAAGGTCAATATTATAATGGAATGTGTTAAAAAGAGTAAGTCCAGTAGCAGGCAGAGGGAGGTGTTCTTCTCCCTTGGCTCAGCACTGTTGAGGCCACATATGGGGTAATGTGTGATGCTCTGGGCTCCTCAGTTCAAGTAGGTCAGGAGTTCAAGAAAGACTTCAGGAGAGGCCTACAAAGATTATGAGTATCTGAAGTATCTCCCATATGAGGAAAGTTTGAGAAACATGTGACTGTTCAGTCTGGAGATAAGAAGTCTGAGAGGGAATTTATCAATGCTTATAAATATCTGAAGGGCAAGAGTCAAGTAGATGGGATCAGTCTGTTTTCATTGGTGCCCAGCAACAGGACAAAGGGCAATGAGCATAAACTGGAACACATCAAGTTCCATAAGAATGTGAGGAAAAATTTATTTGATGTGAGGATGTCAAAGAACTGAAACATACTGCCCGGAGATGTGGTGGAGATACTCAAAATCTATCTCTTTCTCTGGAGATACTCAAAATCCACCTGGACACATTCTCGTGTAAATTGCTGTAATGAAACTGCTTTAGCAGTAGAAGATCTAGTGAAGTCTCATCCAATCCTTATGATTCTATGACTCTGTGATATCTAATCAGTGGTTTCACTTACATTGGACAGCTGGATTTCTATTGGAAAGGCAACTGCAAATTGCAGATAACATGCAATGTGAGTGTTTAAGTAAAATTTAAACTTAGAGGAATGGAAAGAACTGAGACCCTCAGAGCACTGGTAAAGAAGATGAAAAGAAATAAAATTCTACTGTTAGGAAAAAATATGTTTTTTAATTGGTATGAATGAATGAGATGTTATACTGACTGGCTGTCAATGTCAATTTACAGATAATAGGAACTACTTTCACTGACAACACTAAAACTCACATTGCATGGGAAAATAGTACTCTTTATGAATTACCTAAATAATTGAGTCAGAAAAAAGATACACAGAGCATGATTTGGGTTAAAAATATCATATAGGCAGATAACTGCATTTCCTAAACTGACTGTTATTGTTGGAGAATTACAGATGTTGTAGCAGATCTTAAATAAATTCCTTTAATTGTCAAGGAACAATTACTGAGTTCAGAAAATTACATTGGTGGATCTGAGGAAATGTGCTAGAAAAACCTATGGTGCTTTTTGCAGAAATGCATGTGTTACTCAGAATGTAAAATTCTTTATCCTAGAAGCATAGAATCGTTTGAGTTGGAAAGGACTGTTGAAGATCATCTAGTCTAACTCCACTGCAATGAACAGAGACATTTACAGTTGGATCAGGCTGCTCAAAGCCCTGACCAGTCTGGCCATGAATGTCTCCAAAGATGGGGAATCCACCTCTGAGAAATCTGTTCCAATGCCTCATCACCATTATGATAAAAAAGATTTCCTTATATCCAAAAATCTAAATTTTCTCTCTTTTAGTGTGAAACTATTTCCCCTTGTTCTATCACAACAGATCCCACAGAAGAATCAGTCCCCTTCCTCCATGCAGCCCTCCTTCAGGTATTGAAAGGTGACTATCAGGTCTTCTCGGAGCCTTTTCTTCTCTAGGCTGAAAGGCCCCAGCTCTCTCACCTTGACTTGTAGAGCAGCTGTTCCATCCCTTGGATCATTTCTATGGTCTACTCTGGACACGGTCCAAAAGGTCCATGTCTCTCCTGTACTGAGGACCCCACATCATGATGCAGTACTCCAGGTGAACTCTCACCAGCACAAAGCATAATGGCAGGATCATTTCCCTCAAGCTGCTGATTGCATTTCTTTTGATGCAGCACAGGATACAGTTGGCTGTGAGGGTACAGTGCTGGTGTTTGTTCAGCTTACCATACACCAGTACTCTCAAATTCTTTTCAGCAGAACTGTTCTCTATCTTTACATCCCCCAGCTAGTACTGATAGAGGGGATTGCCATGACCTAAGTGTAAGATCTTGCACTCGGCTTTTTTGAACCTCATGAGGTTCACCTGGTCTTCTGATACAGTTTATTTATGGAAATATATATTTAGATGTATATTTACATTGTTTAAATGTATGCATTAAATTTTCATCCTAAAATCTTTATATGAATCTACCAGCAGGTACAAAGGTGTTTTATTTTCTAAAAACAAGTACTGTCATTAGTATGTGAATTAATTTCCATAAACACTAAGCTGTTCATAAGCAAGGCTTAGAAACTTTTAGAGGTAGATAATTCATTTAGAAGAATTACTTTATTTTAAATCTGTCTTTAGACAGAAGAGCAGAAAGTCACCTTAGAGGTTACACTCCTCTTTTGAGGATACACTTACTTTGAAGTTACATGGAAAAATACAAAAGAAAGGGATAGGACCTCTACAGTATAAAATTGAGTGAGGTTGCATGAGTGTGCAGGAAAATAGTCCAGAAGGTAAAAGTAAGAGGAAGATAATGAGTAATATATGCAGTAATTGCTCATCAGAGTTGCTTGTTACTAACATGGACCCCAATCAGAACTCTGTGATGCCTGCCAGCCCAAGATTCAGATTTAATCACACAGCCCTTGACAGAGGTACAATAAATGTAAACCTTTCAAAACCTGAACATTACTGCAACATATTTGGACACTGGATATTTCAGATCAAAACCTCACAGGGAGAGAAAAGGAAAAAAGGAGAGGTGCTTCTGCGTACCAGACTAATTTTTGACAGAGAAGTAACTTAGGTTATGTCTAACATCTGCTAAATCAAGGAAGGGAAGGTATTATTTGATTCCAAGGTCAAGTGGCACTGACTAGCTTAAATTCATGCTTCTGGGTAGTGGATTTCATAATTTGCTTTGGAAATGCATCCCTCTAGAAGCCCTGAATGAGATTTTTTCATGCTGTCTCCAAGGCTCTGGAAATGGCCATACGGCAACCCAAGCCAAGCATGAAAAGTGGTATGTTGGAGACAATTACAAAATTGTTTAAAAGGCAATCTACTTCCTTTTTGTTTCTATTTTCCAGTATACAACAGTTACAGATTCTGTCAGTGTTTTCTTGAAAAATGACAACAGGCACTGTTCCTGTTTTATAAAATACTTAATTCTTAAATTTTTGCATTATGCATTTGTTTGTTTATACACACGTTTACCACAAAATTTCCCACTGAATTTCCCAAGCAATGGGGGAATATGAGAGCAACCATTCTTATGGACAAACATAGAATCACAGAATGGTATGGGTTAAAGGGACTTTAAAACAAACACCTAGTTCCAAACCTCCTTGCTATAGGCAGGGACACCTCCCTCTAAACCAGGTTGCTCAAAGTCCCATCCAGTCTGGCCTTGAACACCTCTAGACCGGGGGCATTCACATCCTCATTGGGCGATTGTTCCATTGTCTCACCACCCTCACAGTAAAGGATTTCTTCCTAATATCTTGTCTAATGCTACCCTCTTCAAGTATAAAACTATTTCCCCTTGTCCTGTTGACACATGTTATTGTAAATAGTCTCTCTCCAGCTTTCCTGTAGGCCCCCTACAGGTTTTGGAAGGCCATTAGAAGTTCCCCTTGGAGCCTTATTGTTTCCAGGCTGTAGAGCTTCAGCTCTCTCATTCTGTCCTCATCGGGGAGATGCTCCAGCCCTCTGATCTGATCTTCTCCTTACAATCAAGGGTACCATTCATAAACTGGCTATTAACATTGTGTGGTCAAGAGAAGATTTCTCCAGCTTGGGTTCCTCCCTGGTGTCAACTCCCAGTCCTTCTTACCTCCCGCAGGCCCTCTCCATGTTGTAGTTCCAGTTTGGGCCTGTGCCTGCAGGGGATCTCCATAGGCTGTACCTCCTTCAGGACTCATCCACAGCTGCTGCATGGGCTTCTTCATGGCTGCATGTGGAGATCAGCTTCATGCGATGCCCATGGCCTACAGTGGGACAGAGTAGCCTGCTCCCCTATGGGCCTCTCATGTCCTGCAGGGAACTTCTGCTCTGCATCTGGAGCACCTCCTACCCTCCTTCTGCATGGACCTTTGTATTCTGCAGGGCTGTTTCACATTTTCTCACATCCCTCTCTCAAATGCTGTTGTACAGAAATGTTTCTCCATCTAAATTTCTAAATATGCTCTATAGGCCAACAAGCATGGCTAATAGGTTCAGTTCTGGCCACCAGCAGGTCCCTTTAGGAACTGGTTAGAACTTGTTCTTATCCAACATGGAACAGCTTCTGTACTCTTCTCAGAAAAGCCACTACTGCTTCCTTCCTGCTACCAAAGCCTTGCCATGTAAACCCAGTACAGCTTGGCTATTTTCCATTTATCCATATAGGCTATGCTTAACTCTAATATATATCGATCTCTTAACAGACAAACTCTAATATCATTCACAAAATAACAGTGAGGAGACTCTGATAAACAAATCTGTATATTAAGAACTGCTATGTAGAATTAATTGAACAATAAATTGAAATCAGTAGCTGTCCAGAATGGATCCAGATCTGTGATAAGTACTAACTCTCAACACTTAATTTGTGCCTCCTAATACTCAAATGATAGGAACAACTCTCTCCCATACTTAAACCTAAGTTTCACATGCTGGTCACTTTATTTAAAAAAAAAAAAAATGAAATCATCTTTATTGTAATTCTGTCAGACTTTATCATATCTAGATTTAACCCCATCCAGGTGCTTCCACTATCCCTTACCATGTTCTTACAGTCTACAGTGATCTCATTTCCAGCTATAACCTGTCAGATCCTTCCAAGAACTTTGTCTCCAGTCTAAAACCCATTCCGAATACATCCACATATCCTATTTATTGCTTAGTCAAATTTAACATTAAGGCCAGTCTTGGTCTTTGCCTTCTTCCTAGGTCAGCAGTCATAACCATTTTGTGGTAACTAACTTCTATTAAATTCTGTCCTAAACCAGCCACCTAGTCATGAGCTTTCATTAAACTTAGACATCTTCTAACATTTCTGCTAAAAAATTGTCAGCAGAAGGATTCAAATAAATTAGAAATTGTATGCTTATACCTTTCAGTAAATGAAGGATGTCAATTTGTAGCCACAAATTATCAAGTGCCCTCTTTAATAACAGTGCACTTTACATTAGAGTTTCATTTTTTTACATCACCAGCTTCATTGACTTTCTCTGGACATGCTCCAGGGCCTTGATGTCATTCTTGTAGTAAGAGACCCAAAACTGAACACAATACTCAGAGTGCAGCCTTTACAATGAAATAATTTTCTCTCTTCTCAACTGATTTGGTTACCCTGCTAACTTAGATCAAACTACTTATCTCAACAAAGACTGAATACCAGTTAAATAACACGAGCTAATAAAATGATATCTTGTAGTTTATACAGATAGCTTTCTTAAAAGCAGTTACCACTGACATAAACACTGCTTGGAGTGATTGCATTGTGGAGTATTTCAGAAGTGACATAATGCAGAAAATCTCAGTACATGTGTAGTGAAACTTAAGGTGACCTTGTACATAACCCATATAAAACATTTCATAAAATCGTGGTATACTGACATTCTACTTTTTCAACCACTTGATATCAAGTTTTATTCAGTGAAATTAAACTATTTGCACAGCCATCCCTCAGATCTTAAGTTCCACCATTTTTCTTGCATCCTCAGGCTTGAAATAACTACCTACAACCTGCTGTTTATAGGTTTGTTTATAAAGTTGCAAGTCAGAATTAACATACACTAATTTCTACAATGCTCCAAACTTTATTATAGCTGTGTACTGCTTAGAATAGCTACCGGTGCCCTATGCTTGTTTGCAAGCATCCCTAGAACTAAATTAATACAAAAAACAATTCCAGACAAGACTGTCTACATTTGAATTTTACCATATGTCATGAAAGGACTTTGAATGAATATCGTGCATTTGGGGCAAATTACAGAACAGACAGGGGAAATTCATACAGCCAAAATTATTTTGGGTCATTGATTCAAAGTTTTTCATGAAATAATTTATATTACTTAGACTTACAAAAAATTTATTTCTGTTTACTGAACTGATGACAGCTAGAAAGGACAATAACTTACTCAAGAAACTTTCTTTTAGGCCAACATTGTCCAGATGCACCCAGTATGTTCACTTGTCCATGTGTGTTTCCTTCTTTTTTTCGTAAGCAATTGAAATATAAATATTATTTCTTTACTTATTTCATTTGAGCACACAAGCTGAAATTTAGTGCAGAATAGATGGGAGATTCAACTCAGATAAACAGTGAAACAGTGTTGAGACCATGTTTTTCTCATAATTGCTCACTGGAAAGAACTGGATAGAAAGAATCTAAATTCCTTGACCTTGGGTTAGCTATCATAAAATGAAATCAAAATCTTTAAGCTTAGAATAACATATTCTAAATAGGTTAGCAAGCTAAGTGTACTACATTTCTATGATGTATCTTGTCCTGAAACAACTTATATCTCCCACCACCACAAAAAACAAAAAAAAAAAAAGAAAAAAGAAAAGCACAAGGCAAGACAAGGCAGCAAGGCAAGGCAAGGCAAGACAAGGAAATATTAAGAGCTAGTGTCAAACTAATTATAAGATGCTGCTATTTTCTAATGGTACAAAGAAGTAACATTAAAACCCCCTAATCGATTCCACAAGGAAAGGTTTAGCTAAAAGACAGGAGGCAGAGTTATGGAAACAGGAAAAATAAAAAGAGAAAGCCCCAAAATATTTTTGTAGCTTGAGAAATCATGGTGAAAGTGGTTAAATTCAGAAGCTGGCTCTCAAGTTCTTTGTCACCTTTGCATTACCATTCCTGCTGATATTTTTTTTTAATCTTTTTTGCAAGTCTTTGCTTTACTGACATAACTATCAAAAGAATCCTGTAAATATTGATTTCTCCAGGAGAGCAGAGAAATCTGGTGGATCACTCAGCATTGCAATAGCATACATCGAAGGTATTATATGCTGTAGTTGAAGAAACACACCAGGGAACCTTGATGGTATACCTTCTTCCTTTACTGTAACTAACAAACAGACAAACAAACTCAACAAATAAACATATGACAGTAAGAAGAAAGCAGCAGATGACCATATTTTATTGATGACTCACATTTACAGCAGCAAACCCAAAACATAATTAGAAGCCAAATTTTGTACTCTTGTCAACTTTTCCAAAAAAAACCCACAACATTTACAGTTAGATTTCTGCGCTTTTCTAGCTGCAAAAATAATCAACAAAGAGAGAGCTGTTTAAAGATCGATGAAATGCAGCTTAAAATTATTTTAAAATAAAGAAATATTTAACAGTGCTATTTATATGCTTCTTACATCTCAATACAAAACCTCAGCTGCTCACACAGCAGAAGTGAATGTGGCTCAATAGAATGAAACTTCATATAGTGTCCTTGCATACAATATGCAGTCATCTTTTACAAATATCTCAGGTATTAAAAAAAAAAAAACAACAACAGTTTATTACTGAGAATCAATGACTTTTGTCTCCAAAAGCACTTTCGAAAGTAGCAATATATCCCAGAGGTCTATGGAATGAGTGTTACTCTTCACAATTTAACTAACAAATCTGGTATCCATTAATATTTCTGAAACACAGCTGAAGTAAGAAAGTTCACATAGTCCACAATAAATGGGTATAAGTTTTAGCAAATAAAGTTTTGTGTGGCCTCATTTGGCAATATGTCTGTCTTTTAAGTATTTTTACTGTTCCTCTCCTCTTTATTTTAATTTCCTCAATTGCACTTTTTTCCCTCTACACATTTAATTGTTAATATATTTATATAAAATGTACTATGGTTTAATGATTTAATTATTGAACTCAAAATAAAATAATAACAATAAAAAAAGCATCATAAAATACCAGCAATACAATAGAAGCAACTTTTTTCTCTGGTTGAAACTGATTGAAAGGATCCCTTATATAAAAATGAAATGCATTTCTGTGGATGCACTGACGCTTCACCATCTGTCCAGCATCTCAGATTTACTCTCCAAGATAACTTCATATTTCAACCCACAGTCCCTAAAGAAACATCACTTTAAACAGGGCCACATGGAAAAATGCACTTCAATAACATCTGAAGGTCTTGCATTTAGCTGCAAGGGCCTCCAATCTAAATGAATGATGTGCCTATAGAGTAAACTCCATTTTGAGTAATGGAAATAGGGAGGAGCAAATGTAAGGGACAGAATGTTTTTTAAAAAGTGACAGGAAATACAAAAAAAAAAAAAGTTGGTGGGGAAGAAGAATGTAAAGAAAAGGGGAGCTGAAGAAATGGACAGAATAGAGAAAGAAATAAACAAAAACAAAACAGCAACAACAACAAAAAAACCCAGCTGAAAACAGCTATAGAATGATGGCATTAAAAGACACAGTGATATACAGATAAAGTGAGAAGATGCTGGCAGCCATCTATCAGTCTACCTTGATGAAACAGGTATTGGAAATTAACTCAGGAACCTTATGAATTACATTCAATCCATGCTCTGGGCTAAGCACTTGTCAATTTTAGCTGCTATTGAAACCTATTACTTACAGACTACATGGTTGGCAAGCTAATGACATTGGAGAGTGTTAAAGAATAACAGTATAAACTGTATACAGAGATGCTTGTCACAGACTAAGCATATCTTTCCATAGACCAGTTTGAAAACAGAGTCACCAAACTCTTGGATTTTCTATAAACACTTAACCTTATATCACATTATTTGATAGAAGAGAAAAGTACATACCTAAAGAAATAATCAGCATTCTGCCTGTCCACAGAAAGCTTTTAACAAGATTTTCTGAGCATTGTGAAAAAGTGCTTTGATTAAAATTTTCTTGAACTTTATCCCCCATCCCTATAGGATAATTCACTCTGAGGCAGAGCTACTAAAATTGACAATTTTTTGGAGGATTCTGGTAAAAAGTAGACAGATAAAAAACCTCAGCCTCTAATATATATGGTGTACTTCTTTTCTGTGTATTGGGACTTCCCACCTGACTAATACTTGATTACTGAGCTTACAAAAACAGCCTTCCAGGGAAGGTTAATTTAATTTTATATCTTCAAATACATACATTAATAGTTGTGCACTGAAGTACTGGAAATGCATTTTATTTGAAATTTACTCATCCAATATACTGGAATTTCTTTAATGTATTTTTCAGCTGATAAGCTTGTCTAGAAGTGAAATATTTTAATAAGCAAGCGCATTCAAAGTAAGTGTTAGGCAGTGTGATCCTGTGACTAATAGCTGCTGCTGCTACTGTTGGAGGGGATGAGCAGAGAGTAAAAATATAAAGTATCAAAAAAGCAGGGAAGGCCAAATTAGGACAAATACTGGAATAAATGTCAACAGTGGGACCAATTGCTCCGTCATCAAGTTTGCATATGACGCCAAGGAGGGTGGTGCAGTTGACATGCTAGAAGAAAGGGATGCCATCCAGATGAAACTGGACAGGCATCAGAGGCAGGCCCATGCCAATCTCATGAAGTTCAGCAAGGCCAAGTGCAAGTTCCTGCACCTAGTTTGGGGCAATTTCAAATACAGGTTGAGCAGAGAATGGCTTGAGAGTAGCCCTGAGGAGGAGGAGTTGCCAATGCATACTTGCAGACCAGAAGGCAAACCACATTCTGGATTGCATCGAGAGAAGCATGACCAGAAGGTCAAGGGAGGTGATTCTGCCTCTCTGTACTCTTGAGACCCCACTGGGAGTACTGTGTCCAGTTCTGGGGCACCCAAAACAATAACAGTGAGCCATTGGAGTGGATCCAGTGAAGGACCATGAAGATGATAAGAGAGTTAGAGCACCTCCCCAGTGGGGACAGAATGAGAGAGCCGGAGCTCTACAGCCTGGAGGCAATAAGGCTCCAATGGGAGCTTCTAATGGCCTTCCAAAACCTGTAGGGGGCCTACAGGAAAGCTGGAGAGAGACTTTTTATAATGACGTGTCAACAGGACAAGGGGAAATAGTTTTATGCTTGAAGAGGGTAGCATTAGACAAGATATTAGGAAGAAATCCTTTACTGTGAGGGTGGTGAGACACTGGAACGATCACCCAATAAGGATGTGAATGCCCCCGGTCTAGAGGTGTTCAAGGCCAGAAAGAATCTGCCTGAAGAATTGGGTCCATTTTCTTCAGATAAGCTAATGAACCTCGTTGAACTTTACAAAGAATTGTTGAACTAATAATAACAGAAAAAATAAATAAATAAAAGAAGAAAATAAAAACAGAAATTCTGCTGCAGCATCCCTTAGAAATGAACTAAACAAGTATCAATATGATTTCCTCTCCCAGGAAAGTAATAGACTGACATATTTACTGCCTTTTTTTTTTTTTAACTTTTGAATAAATAACGGTGAAATAAGTGACTACAGAAATAAATTGTTTCTTACCAGGTTTCTTTTTGAGAGCAGAATTTACATTAAAAATTTAAATTACATGTTGCAGGTGTTAAGTCACCTACACGGTACATTATCTACCTAGTTTGTTAACTAATTGTATCAAGGTTGTTTTTTCCCCTTAACAACAACCATAAGAAAAACCTATTAACAAACATAATATTTTGCATTAGACAAGGGCATCTGGAACACCTTATAGAACATAGTAAACATAATTCTTTTAACTGTGAAATTGAAGAAAAAATAATAACAATTAAAAAAATAATCCCAGTCCATAGGAAGATTATGTAGAAATAAAAAGAGGGTTTTAAATGCTCTGAATTGTTTTTTGTTTCATTAGTATTCTTAATGTGCTTTTCTCCTTATTATTTAGGCCTTCCTAATACATCCATGTTTAGTACAAAGCTGTAAGCATGGAATTTGAGTGTGGAGCATCTATGGAATGCTATCTTAAAGCATCTATACTTCCATGCCTATCAATCAACAGGTCTCTTTTTAACAGAGGATTGACAAATGCAAAAAAAAACCAAAAACTAATGGACTGGAAACAAACAAACCAAAAAGCTGTCTTAGACTGTCATAAGATAGGACTTCGATATCCTTAGAAAATCCATTAGATTTTAAAAGCAGAATAGACAAGCCTTTACGAGAAATTTCAGTGCTTGAGAGTCGTATATGCTTTCAGTACATCTTTAGGGTTTTCAATTTGAGACTCTGTGTATACAACTCTCAGAAGGCTCACTGTAGTCTATAGAAATGTTTTACCCATGTATGAGGTGTCATTTTGAAAGGACAGCAAAGTAAGGACAGAGCTAAGACTTTTTTAGGTTTTGGAATACATAGTAAGCAAAAACTTGTCTGTAACAGTAGATACTGCATTTAACTGTTAAAGAATCATAGAATTGCTCAGGTTGGAAAAGATCTTCAAGACCATCAAGTCCAACCTCATCCTAACCATGTTACCCAGCAAACCACTGCTAAATCATGTCCCTGAGCAAAAAAAACCCCATTCATTATACTTAATGGAGAACATTCTGCTTTAAGAGAGTAAAAGAATAGCTTGATCTCATACTTATCCCCTTTTATTTACAATATATAACATTTAATAAAAAGATTATTTCAACAAACATAGTTTTAGATAGTCAACAAATTTAATTTGACCCTGCAAATATACATTTCATTAAGATTATAAGTTTATTTTTATGATGACTGAGAATATCTCTGGTGTTTGTAGTAGTACACAGTAATGAAGTACAAGTGAAGTTCTCCTCATGTTCCCCATTACTGTCCTTTTTCCCTGTCATCTCAAGTATCTTTACATGTATAATATATAAAAATTTGGAATTTTAACTTGGTGGAAATACATGTAGCTTTTGGAAATTCACAATATTACAGTTTTTGCTTTTTAGTGATTGAAAGAGTTAAAAGGAAGAAGACGTGTTTTTTGACTCTTTCCCCCTCTGAAACCATCCTACAGAGTTAGTTACACTCAACAGGTAAAAAGGAAAGGAATGAAGTATTAATGTTTTCCTAAACATCATACTGACACTTGCTAGTTGACAAAAGATTACATCTCTTGAAACGTGTGCCATGTCCAGACAATTAGGCCTGAACATATATATATATATATATGTATTAAGCAGATTATATGTGAAAATGGTTGAACATCTTGCATACTACTTTTCTTTCTTCTGTGTCAATACACAGTTTCTATGCAGGTGAACACACACATAGGAGTTCTGATTATATGAAGAGAGGCTGAATATACAGCAGACCATGTTGGTGACAGTGAGATATGTCACCCTCCCTCACTGGCAAAATATTTTTTTTCGGTTAAGAGATATGTCTGAGTCCTGAAGACTGTGAAACTCAGATAGATTACAGGTATAGACTGTGCATCACAGAGATATAGAAAAAGATGTTTAGAACCTTGGTAGGACCATACTATCTACTCCCACAGTGTCATAAAGTCCTGACAATGATATGTCAGGTTGATAGGGGTCAAAGAAGAAAAAAAAAATCAATATTTGTACCATAATATAAAATACTCTCTACTCCTTGAAGACAGTAGGTTTTTATTTTTATTATTATTAGGAATGATTCTGCTGTGTGCCAGTCCAAAATGTCATTGTTCGGTAGTCAAGGTGTTAGCAAAGGTGATAGTATGCTGTTTCTAGGTGAACTCTACTTCAACATTGATTTTGTGTGCAAATGGAAAACTACAGGAAACAGGTTTCTGGGGTCACCCCTCCTGAGTGCTGGCTTTCTGAGGTTTTGACTTATGGGCAGAAACTCGAACATATACACTTTTAAACATTGACTGTTTTTACCCATTAGCATTATTCACAGTTGTTACTGCTCTGCTCAGATCAGGATAGATAGGAATGCACATTCCAACACTAATGTTTCTCAGATCTTCTTGATCCATAGCACAAAAAAATGTCGAAACCTTCTAGCTTACCACTCAATAATGTCATCTCTTTTGGTAAGTAACGATGAAACACTTGAAGGTTTCTACTGCATTGTCCAGAGACTGCTTAATCTCATCACAATGAATAATAGTGGTATACCTAGTGATGGCTTTGCAACTGCAATGAAAAAATACTTATTCCTGCAATGATGTAAGAACATTCAGTATTACATATTTTTAGTACACTGATGCATAAAGCAAACATTGCTGACCTACTGGGTTAGGAAGGGAGTTAGGATTTTAGTGCAGTATTGTACCATGGCAATAGCTACATTCCAAACTTGCAGATTTGTGTGGTTTCTCTTTCTGCCGAAAACTACAAAATGTTTAATTTCTGAAATCTCTTTTTTTGTGGTTGCATACAAATAAGAGCAAATAACCATCTCTGTCTGAATGAAAAGATTATCTGATCGTTAGCTTTAGTATTCTGTGCAGTTAGTCAAGACCATTCTATATTCTTTTATGGATAGTACCAGAAATAATTTGGTTTCCACAGAGATAACATTTGGAGGATATGTTATCTGCAGGCAGACTGCAGTCTCTATCTGATAATGAGTCTGGGGGAGTCATCGCCATATTGGGCACCTGGCTCATGAATTCTTACAGAAACCCTGATAAGACCCATTCTACATATTGTACATATGTATGTAAATGCTGCTTAGGGTTGCACCTGAATGGAACTCAGTTTAAAGTACTGAAATTAATGGGAATATTAATTGAACTGTTGGAAGCTGGGTTATGCACTGCATTTAATAGTGTAGTTTAGATTTTCCTTTATTTTTTGTTTTTCTTATAAGGTAGTATATTGTTCATGTGGAAAGATGGCCAATATTAAAAACAACAGCAACACAACAACCACATTTTCAATTTATCTTGTACTAATCTGTGCAGTTTTTATTTTTTTCCTCATACAATACGCCCTTTTCAGGTCTCATAGTCTCACCTCTTCGTGAAATCTCTGGATGTATCCTGCCTGTGCGCCTGGATTTGACAAGGCTAAGGTGCATTCTTGCTCCCCTTATTGCCTATTTTCTGGGAAGAGGAAAGTTGATTACACAGACACAAAGGAAATTTCACTGTATTGGTCTTAGTTCCTTCATCTGGTCAACTAAGACACCACGAGGGCAGAACCATTGCTTTACAGGCTATGTAAAGGTTGTAAATTCCTGCTTCAAAGAGAGGTAAGTTATATCACTGCATGTTTTGTTAGAATCTAGTTCATTATATGTAAAAAAAAATGAGCAATTCTCCCTAAAGACAGTGTAAGTTATACTTGAATCTCAGCAAAATTTGTAATTGTATAATTGATTCAAGCTTACTATTTTTAAAGTATGCTTTTAATGTATACTTATGTTAAAAGAGCTAAACTACAGTTTTGAAGTATTTTTAATGGCTGAAAAGATCAAAATCTTTGTAAATAAATTTAATATGTTAGTCTTTTCATTAACTATGTGAAAAACAATTTGTTTTCTATATGTGAAACTTTTTATGAATTTGGTAAGGAAAATTATTAAAATTCTGATTGGATCAGCAAATTCTATTGTATATACTTCTCGTAACAATAAGCTTCTTTCATTTGCTTTGTATTGAAAACACTAATTTTGACCAATAGCTACCAGAGATCAGTCACATCTTAAGTCATTTTTGATCTTCTCAATTATTTAAAAATCTATTTACCTCAACTTGTTTAAATCACTATGTCACCCTTTCACTTCACATGCATGGCTAATGAATTTTCTAGCTCTTTACGCCTCTGTGAAAGATACCTATAATTTTCCTTCTACTTTTATAAACAATCTAAGTCAAACTGAAAGAATGTGTTGTGCAATAACTTGATATATTTTTCTTTTCTAAGAAGGGTGAGCTATTTTCTGTGTATTTAGCCATTTGGGGCTTTGAACTTTTGCACTTTGATGAAAGCAAAACTCCTTTTTAGCTCTTACTGACACTCAAACACATTTTCTTCTTCAACGCAACTAACTTACCAGAGAAATAGATACCAGCAGAAAAATTCTCCCTGTCAGAAGTTGATCAAAAATAATCAAAGACGAACACATATGAGTCTTAGGGAAATGATGAATGACTTGTTTGTGTCACAAGAGCAGTATTTGTAGGTAAATTGCTTAAAGAGTCATTGTCATTTTATTATACATTTTTTGTCTTAAATTTTTGCTGTTCCTGATACCACTAGTTAAATAACAACAGGAGAACTAGCAGAGACAAAGCATAAATGGCTGCTGTTGTTATTGCTCAACTGAAGAATATCTACCCATCAGAGCAAAAATTTCCAGTGCTTTTCTAAACAAAAATTTAGAAAGTACTTGAGAGACTCATATTCAAACAGATATTTCTTGGTTGGATGGAGTTATCGGGTTTGAATAAATCTGAAATACTATAAAGGTTCTACTGTTTTCTACATACTGTTTCTGTTCTTCCGTAGAAGCTCTTTGCCATGTTACTGTTATACCTGGAACATTTCTTCTGTCTTTTTCAGTAATAATCTTCTTGCCTTTTTTTTTTTTTTTTTTAAATTATGCTCATATTTCCCAAGTTGACTAGGATAACATTTGGCATTTAGATGTTTACTCTAATGACTACAGATCTGAAATTTTATGAAAGGAATATTAATTCAGTTTCTCCACAAATTCTCAGTTCAAGCTTCCAAAACTAATCTCCCTGCATTACAGAGTTCACAGAAAAAGAGCTGACTATTGTCATGTTTCCTGATTTAAGAGAGATTATTTTCTCCTCGCTATACCACAATATGAATGCTGCAAAGTGACCTATTTAACTTCTATTGTGCAGCTCCTGGGAGGCGTAATCAAAGAATGGAATTTGTGCGTCCAGTTTGGGGATTTTACCCACCTTACCTCTTCTGGAAAGACAGAAAATACAGGCAGCTGGGATCTACATCTACCCTATTATTCACATATCCTCTAGAGTTAAGGGTGGATTTTTTAATTATTGTTCTAAAGTACAAGAAGTTTCAACAAGTTAAATAAAAAGCTATAATTCTAGTGAACAATATAATTTACCTTTTTTTTTTTTTTTTTTTCTCTAACTTTCTATGAAGAAGATAGAAATAACTGGAATAGAAAGACATGGATTTCTCTAAATTGTATGACATAATTCCCTTTCCTATACCACTTCAGAACAGTGGCCTATGGTACAATTACAGTAAGAAGCAAAAAGAGAATAACTAAAGAATAGTAAGTAGATTTTAGGATAATCATTTTTTATTTGCTGGTTAAACTCTCATCTATCCCCACTCTTTACGTATAGTAGATAAAGAAAGCTAAAAGAAAACAGTTATTTACTACTCTTGTGGGCATCTTGGAAAACCAGGCTTTAGATGTAGCTGGAAAGCATGTGACTTCAAGTTGCAAAGAGATGGTTATCTTTTATATTTATTTATTTTAAAACATTTACAGATGCACTCAGAAGACAAGTCATCAGTCAGTAGTGACGGCCAACATGAAAATGTAAAAGAATAAATTGGACTTTAATTTTTCTTGATTAAGTACAGACATCTATCATAACTAATGCACTTCTAGTAGCACAGCATTTTTTTACGTAATCTCATCTGTTTTGTCATGTGTCTTAAACCTAATTAGAAAGCAACAGTTCTAGCATTTATAAGAAGAAAGGTAATATTTCTTTTGACCAGTGTAGGTGAAATCTACTGCAATTGAAGTTATGGCAAAGTTTATGCAAGAACAAAGAGATTACATTTTTGCTAAACAGGCTGTGCAGTCCTCCTACTTTTGGTGCCTAATTACTGGTGTCATGTTTGTAATAGTGGCATCTGTGCATGCTCAACAGTGTAATGGGCAGCTCCTACAGGATTAATGAATTTTAATTGATGGTGTTTAGCGTGGCTTTTGGTTTCTGTCTCTTGTAGAGGAAGCTATGCCCTTCTGCTCTTCTGTCCCCAAGTGCGCTGCATCTCTGTTGGGGAGCTCATAGGTACAGATGGTCAACAAAAGGTGAAGGATGCCAGAACTCTCTGGGCATCAGTGTCTTTTCAGTAAAGATAAAGCCTGAATTACTAATCAGTTTCTCTTTTTCCATCCAAGCTGTTTATGCGTGGGCTTAATGTTAATCTCTTCTAGTAAAATGACATACTCCTTTTCAAGTCAAAAAATGCTTCCCAGACGGACAAATCAGAAGGCAAATTTCTTTCCAGACTCCTGATAGGTACTTTTAAATGTGGCATCTTTTGTATGAGGAAAAACAAAAGTTCTCCTTGGTGACATGTAATCATGTGACTCACTTCCAGAAGTTTTAAGAAAGACTTAAAGAAATGCATGGCACAAAGGTTGTTTAAAAAGTGTTGGGGAATCCATTGGAATAGAGAATATAAGCGATATGATTTTTTGTTTAGAATTTCATTTTTCAGGAGCAACAAATCATTACATCAGCAATACATTGGAGGCTACATAGAAATATATGATCAAAATCTATTAGTTATTAGTTTTTGTACATTTACTTGCCAGTGTAGAATAATCAAATCTAAAAATGATGATTTTTGTGAGTGATCTCTCTGAAATTCTGTCATCTATAATTCCTTTTTTCCTAAAAAATAATACAAAACAAAAGCAGTACCTATTTATATTAACATAATTGCCATTTTAAAAATCTTTCTTTTCCTCAATCAAATATAAATGTATTAACTAGGTACCATCAAGAATGAATGCCATTAAATATTTTTGAGATGAAGAGTGGAAAAGTTAAAGGCAGAATACTGAAATAAACAATATTTATGTTCCTTTCCAAAGCTCATCTGTCTGGCTGGCTGGTTGTTAATCCTTTCATCTATGTGCTAGATGCTTCCTCGTGTTACCTCTGGATTCTAATTTCCAGGTTCAGCATTTTAATGCTTAATGTTACATTTGGGTCACTATAGTCATTTTTTTCCATAAAAATATCATTTTCTTCTTTCCAGCAAACATTCCTACTCCCCACCCTACACACACACACCTTTTTTTTTACATGTACTTTTTTTATATATGTACTTGTCTTTGGGAAAGTTGTTTCACCAAGTGGAGACCATGTATATAGATAGATATATCTTTTTTTATAGCTAAAAACATGCCAATTCTGATCTGTTCCTTAAGACAGGTATTGCTTTTCAGTCTGAATCTTATGTAAACAAAAAATGATGAATTTATTAGAAGACATAAATATGCTTAATTATATTATTGAACCAATTATCTTACAGAGACAACTACATATGAAGAGATTCCTATTCCTTAATTTAAAATGTACAGGAACACATTGATGGATTTCAGCTATAAGAAAGCCATTATAAAATCAAAACCTGCCTTTAGCCCAAGCATGGACGTTTGAAACCAGCATCTTCCAGCTGTGTCTGCCTCCACATTGCCACAGACTATGTGCCAAATTCTCCTCATCCATATCTGATACATACTCATGTTTCCGCTACAGAGATCAGAGACAGGTAGAGAGAGATGTTTCCTCTACAGAAATCTGAGACAGGTAGAGAGAGATGTTTCCTACCTGCTTCAGGCATCTATTTATGCGAAGGTGATGCAGGAAAAGCATGGTCCAACAAGCTTGCATTAACAATTTTATCTCTGCCAAGACAGTTGTCTGCCCCAATTTTAATCTACATGATCAACAAAGACATTTCATAATGCAAATGTCAAATGCATACATTCAGCACCTTAAGAAGCTGTGCCTTTTTTAGTTTGGCTTCATTTCCTAACAATGAGGCCAATGTCAATCAAACCTTAAGTACACATGCAGTCATCTGCTGTGACTACTAGTAATAATATTAAGTGCTACGCTTTTATTTGTAATCCAAGTTTCACACCTGAAATATAAAGGATTTTCTGTAAAGCAATCAGTATTTTATAAAAAGGAGATATCATGTAATGGCGATATAGTTTCACACAGCAGATATTAAAAAATGCAAATCTGTCAATTTCACCCTGCAAACAGAACCTTCAGAGGAGCCTTTAAGAAAGTTAATTCCATTGGTTATACCTGCAAACAACAGATCTGAATTCACTCTGGATTTGGTGGGTAGCAAGAACTGCACAGAAGTTGCAATATGTATTTATGAAATAAGCCCACTTTTCATCATTTTTGTGTGTATACTGGGCTATATGTGTTAATACTTTCTCACTGCACTGGCTTGTGTTATGGATGTGAATTAACAATAAAAACAATTTTGCCAGCTAATAAAGCAAAGTTTATGTCTACTTTGAACTGAATATTCTTGTAATACCAAATGTTCATGTCACTACTATGAATACGAACAAATAATTGAATATTTACTTATACTCTAAGAATCAGTATCCTCAGAAACAATAAGTGTTAAACAGAGCGTTAAAGTCATGTTGCTAAACATGCACAGAATGCGAAGTTTCAATATGCAAATCTACAAAAAAAAAAAAAAGTTAGAGATATTCTTTATTGAATTCTAATTTTCTTTTGCTTCCAAACAATGAGTGTGAAATTCTGAGTGTTTTAGTAAACCTCTGACTGCAGACTAAGTTTTCTAATTTAGGAATTATTTGTGCAGAATTTATTATGAAATGTTGTATTTATAAAAAAAAATGCTTTAAGTAAGCCTGCTTTAATGTCTTACATGCCCAAGAAAGTTGGTAACAATATGAGGAGATCCCAGCTACTGTGATCAGATCTTTCTATTACCAAACAAACTGTAGTTATTGCATTTGTACGAATGGCAGTCCATTTATCAAGTGAGTTAGAATGCCAATAAATAGGCAGGTGGAAAAAGTTACAGAGTTTGGGTCAATGAAAGAAGTACAAAGAAACAAACAAGAACAGCAAAATATCTCCTGATGCAGCTGAATACTGAAAAGTAAGGAGAGTGGGAAGTTTTGAGGCACCATACCAAGAAAGTCACCTCTCAACATTTTTTGAGAGAATGATGTGTATCACTGTCATATAGTTCAAAGTGTAGTAAAATATGCAGAAAAATACCTCAACAACTTTGGATTATTATTTTCATTTAAGTTTGAAGATGCTAAAATTTTTCTCCACAGCAGATAGAAAGTATCCCATAAGATCACCATCAGTGTGTACTGTAATTACGTACACAAAATATCTCGATAAATGTATTGATACCACTGAAATCTGGGTAACTTATCAAACTATCTCTGAGGTTCTTTGCTTACCATGAAAAAAAATGTGGGCACTGAATGCAAATTGGTAGGAGGGATATTTTCAAAAGATGAGCAATTCTCTATGAATATCATTTGAGAATAAGACTTCGCATTAAAACTATGTTGTATAATAGCTCACTGGTAATGCTCTGTTTTCTAACTTAGCCCTGCTCCAGGTCACTGTGCTTTGCTACCTCTTTTGTACTGGTATCGGTGCTTGCCAGTTCTTCAAATGAGACAGAGGAAAAACCTAAACAAGTAGAATATTATTCAGTAGTTTATTTCTTTCCCCCTCCCCCCCATTTTTTTGGGAGGGGACACATGTTTTTAAACTATTTTACATTTCATGATGTGATCAGACAGCTTTGAAAGTCAACACAAGAAAATCATTAAGGGTGTAACAACATATGTCCTTAGGATCAACTCATTAAATCACATTAGTTAAAACACTGTATTTACCTCTGAGATCTTCTGAAGGAAAGGAAGATAAATTTGCTACTTCTGGGAGCTTAGGAAGTGCTTTAAGTATCCAGTGCTAGCCCAAAATATGTAGAAATGATAATGACAAAGGGGAAGCAAACAAACAAAAAAAAGATAATTTTAAAATGGGGGAGAAAAGAAGGGAAATCATGTAACAGAAGTGCTTCTTATGAACTGTTTTTGATAAACCTCCTGTGTAAAATATAGTACCATATTTTCTTTAGAAAGTTGCAGTACAGGCATGTAGAGGGTTTCAGTTACTATTGTTGCTGACAAGAAAGACTAAAGCTTCATTATTATTTCCTTTCACAGGACAGAATTTCTTTGAATCTTCACATTAGCTCAAGAGTCCTGGACCCAGGAGGAGTGGCAAGCAGCACTTCTGCAGCTTTACCTACTTGTTCCGCCAGTAGAAGGCAGCCTTTCTTTATCCTGGAAGATAACCAGGAGTTATTCCAGCTTCCAAAGAAATGAATCTGTGTCAAATCCAAGTACCATAACAGGCTTGCTGTCATTGAATACTGTCTGCTGTTCAGGCCTCTCGCAAAGAGGGCTGCATGCTATAAATTGTGTTTTGGCAGATCACCATTCAAGGCCCATTGCCAAAGGTTTAACCCTGGTCTTGTTGTACGCTTGGACCCATGGGTTTACTTACCATCATGAGATCAGAACTTTGACAGGCCCTAGTATTATTTAAGGCAATAGATTAATTGAATTTAATTTAAGCATTAAAAACAAAACAAAAAAAATAATGAATTCGACCACAATGGTAATTCCATGTACACTCACACTGAGCAAATGTATTGATTATCCTTTGCAAAGATGTTCTTTAACATGTTGTAAAACCTGGTATAATATGGTGTAATAAATAAACAGGGGAAGGTGAATTGTGTGATATTAGATCAGTGTGTTGTGTAGCAGAGATATGAAATAACTCCATGCACCTACTTCCTAGAGGAGCATTAACTATCTTCCATACGTTAGTTCCGTGATCAGTAGACAGCTCAGTTCCCAAAGCTCTGATCTATCTATCAGTAGAACAATATTATCTAATTCATATCCTAGAAATAATCATAGGAAACAAGGGAAAGATTAAAACTGTTGTAAACTGATGTAACTTCATTACCTCCAAGGAAACCCTAATGAAGGACAAAACTCAGGATCTATGCTTCCTAAATTTTCTTGTTAAGAAATAAAAATTTTAAGGGCACTATGTAAAATGTGTACAAAACTGCTGTGCTGCAAGGTGATATGAACATTTTACTTTTCTGCCTTTCTTCCTTCTCTCATTTGCTGTTTGCTTGTTTGTTTTCATTTGCCCATCCTACACCTGGGTTCTATCTTTTTGCTTATTATCATGTCATCTGCTCCCTGACAAAGAATTGCTGAAGGTAAGTACTAGAAACAGTTTTGTTACCAAAGTCATTTGACCGCTTGAAGATCCAACAAGTTGTTCCTACTTTATCTGCAAAGGCACAAGTAAAAAGTATAACATGATTCTGAGATTCTGTCCCCAGTTTATGACATGAAATTTCCACCTACCACGTGACAATTTTAATTCACACATACTGCTATAATGCTATGGACTGAGAAAGTGAACCATGGCTTGAAATAGTAAGTTTTATACTAGAGTAAACTTAGATTATTTTTTGCTCTGGAAGAAAATTTCATGCCCAGACGCTCAATATCAGAAGGTATCCTTCTATGGGTCAGAGTCACTGCTAATTCCATTTCTGCATTGCTTATTCCAAGTTTCATGCAGTGCTGACAGAGACCTGGTTTTACTCTCAAAAGTACCAGCCAGGATTGCCAAACCATATGTCAACCATGTAAGACAGAAAATGATGCAATGGTTTCTACCAGCACTACAAAAGAAGCACAGTAAGTCATTATTCTTGCCCCATCCAGATGGTAGCAGGGAGGGAGTTTTGCCATCTGCTCAGGCTGCTTACTGCAGGGCACAGAACTGAGCTGTCCCTCATCCAAAGCAGAGCACAAGGATATGGCTGGCTTCATTCTGGAGCTTGGTGACAAATAAAACTGTTTATATTAACTTCATCTGTATGTCTTGATGCAGATGCATTGGATGTGGTTTGGTTTATATGTGGACAATTGTTTGCAGAGAACTCCTTTGGTCTTGATAGACTGATTTTAACAGTAAATCCAAAGTATATTGGTGTAACTAAGAGAAGCATCACAATTAAATGGTGCTGAGACTGAAATCAGAGTAATTGTTGTCATTTCTAATATAAAAGTTTTTTTTTTTTAACAAGGATTTTTTTTAGGATTTGAGTTAATACATTAATTCTGTAAGAGGATGCTTTTTAAATGTAACACAATCGAGATCCTTAGTAAAATAGGCAAAATTTAAAAGTCTGTGTGGTTTGGTTTTGGTGCTGGTGTTTTGGCTGGGTTTACTTGTTTGTTTAGCATCAGCTAAAGCAACTGTGTTTCAGGATCTGAGTAAAAAGAATTATCAACACTAACTGTAGATATTTTGGGGAAAAACAGCAGCTTCCCCTACAATCCCAGAGAGTAAAGGAAATAGAAGATGCTTTTTAGACAATCAAAGTTTTAATGGGAAGAAGGCACAGAGAAAAGCTGGTGAGCAATGGCTATTGGAAAGCTTCACATGCTTGCACAATTACAAGGTAGTATTGCTATGAATGAGATTAAATCAATAAAGAGAAAAGGGAGAGAACAAGAATAGAATGTATTCATTTCTGCTTCTGTTGGTGCTGGTGAATATAATACAGAAGACAGGTCATTTCAAGTGTTCATCCTCATCTTGCCAAATTACAATTATTCAAACAGATAGATAGGAGAAAAGAAAATGAATTAAAATAAATAAATAAATAAATACTAAATACGTATGCATTTAATGCTTTTCTGCCAAGGCAACTTTATTTAGAAAGCTGTTTACCTTTCTGAAAAGCCTCATTAGTCATAAAAACAAAGGATGAAGTTGATTAATGTGCTCTAAGTGTGATGTTCAAATTGTAATTTTCATATACGTAAATGCATGCTTCTGCTGTATTTTGTTTGGTAATTGACAAAGTTAGCACTGTCCAAACCACTAATCAGTTTCTTTTTATAAAGACAGCTGCAGAGAATCCTTTCAGAATGCTAATTTTCATTAGTGTCTCACTCACCAAGATCTAGGGCCTCTCTCATAGATAACCTCGTCACTGTAAACTGGACTTGGGAAAATCCGTCGTACATGCAATTCAGTTGTTTGGAGATTTTTATTTTATGTTATTTTCAACAGGGAATCTGAAGCGAAGAATAAAGAACAGCAAAGAAAATCGAACAAACAAGTGGATGGATTTAAAAGAAGAGAATCTCTACAAAACGAGATGGCAATAATTTATCTTGTACTTCTTTTGATATTATCATCTGCTGAGCTGACAGAAAAAGAAAAAGAAACAAAAA
>VXAB01010554.1:91718-108613 GCA_013399175.1 Odontophorus gujanensis | reverse complement strand
CTTTCTCTCTCTCTTTCTCTTTTCTTTCCATTCTTCCCTGCACCCAGCCCCACCAATGCACCAGGAGGGCTGGATGAAGACATTCCTCTAGGCCTCACCCCGGACCTGACAGCAAGCCCACTCCCTGAGCCAACCTGGCAGAAGAAAAGAAATGTCCAAGCAAAGCCTCTGTTGAGGAGATTAAACCCTGCAGGAGCAGCCTCCTCTGCCTGCCCAGATCTGGGCTGTGGGGGCTCGGGCACCGGGCCCCCATCACCATGATAAAGCCCCGCGCCCGCCCCGCCAGCACCGGCCTGGCCGCCGAGGGGGGATGACAGGCACACAATGGGCAGGAGCAGAGGTCAAGTCTTTTTCTCTCCTCGCCCAGCCTTTCTTGTTTGCAGTTTTTCCATATGTAAAGCACGCCTTGCTCCCGGCTCGCCAGCCCCGCAGTAATGAGGCCTGGGCCTGCTGGAAGCCGTCTCTCCGTATTATTGTGCTGCCTTCTTCTTTTGAGTTCCCGGCATGTTAATTAGAGAGCGAGGAGAAAGGGAGAGGCTTCTAATTAAGCGTTGAGGAAGAACAGGGGCTGATGCACAGGAGTGACTTTCACTCCCAGCTGCGAGAAGGGAGCAAGGCCTTGTAGGGCCTGAGCAGCCCCAGCTCGTGGGGCAGGTGGATGGGTCCTGGTGGCCAACGCAGTGCTGCTGGCATCAGGAGAGATCCAGGCAAAGCAGAGCCGTGTCAGAGGCAAGGCAGGGGGAGAAGCTGATCCCTTATGTCTTGTCTGTGATTCCTCCTCACCAGTGCCCTAAAAACTGGGGAAATCCTGCTTTTTTTTTTTTTTTTTCCACTAGCACACCTAATTTATTTATGGAAAACAAAGCAAATGCTCCTGCATTTTGTGAGGGTGCTCTCCTCCTCTCCTTGCAACGGTAGCAGATTTGCAGCCACAGCCCATCAGAAGTGGTTGGAGCTGTTTGGGGATCTTCTCTGACAGCCTTCTGTTCAGCTGTTAGCCTCGGTATGCAAAGAACAATCTGTCTCTGCTCTCGGGAGCCTCCCTCTGCAGCCCTGAGTACAGGGATGTGGTGACAGCAGGGTTGCACTGCAGACAGGTCCTGCACCCAGGGCACGATTATGCTCTGCACATTGGATTTTATGTCCGTGAGAAGCAGCTTGGCTTCCACTTGAGCAGGTTTATGAGCAAACTCATGAAGAAGCATTCCAGCTGGATGAGTACCCTGGTGGTTCCCTTCAAGGGAGACCTCCATAAGCTTCCCCAGACCTGCCCTCCTCTATCCTCTCCACGCTGGAGTGGAGGGAGTCTCAAAGGGCACTGGGGCAGGTGAATCTAGAGACTGCTCTAGAGATGTTCATAGAATCATAGAATGGTTGGCTTGGAAGAGACATTAAAGCCAGAAGAAGAGACCTTAAAGCTTGGAAGAGACCTTAAAGTTCTGTTGGAGTGGGTGCCCCCAACAGCTCAGGCTGCCCAGGGCCCATCCACGGCTTTGGGCACCTCCAAGGATAGAGCACCCGCACTTTTCTGGGCAGCACTGCCCACTGAGTAAAAATTTCCTCCGAACAGTTATCCTTAATCTTCTCTCTTTTAGTTTAAAACCACACCCCCTTGTCCTATCACTATTAGACTGTATAAAAAGTTGATCTCCCTCCTGTTTGTATGCTTGCTTTAAGTACTGGCAGGTGATGATGGAGGTCTCCCCAGAGCCTTCTCTTCCCCAGGCAGAACACTCCCAGCTCCCTCAATCACGAGATGTGCTCCTGCCCTCTGAGCATCGTCCTGTTCCCTCACCTTCCTCCTCCCAAGCTGTCCAGCAGCATATTGACCTCAGCCACAGACGTCTTGATGGATCCCATTGGGCATATCCCATCTCTGACCTACTCTGAAGTGTTCCCCCCACCCTACAAAGAGCTGAGGGATCGGACAAAAGGACAGAGAGCTGAACAGGGCCAGTCTGCAGCGGGTGCAGTTATGGGCAGTGCTGTAGCTGCCCTGAGCACTATGGAAACTCCTCCTGAGCTGGGAGGAGCTGGGCTGAGCTTCCCACATGAAGTTTGGATAAGAAATTCAGTATCATCAAGGCCAACCCCAACCCATCCCCACCGCTAACCATGTCCCCCAGTGCTACATCTACCCTTTCCTTGAACACCCCCAGGGACTGTGACTCCCTCACTCCCCTGGGCAGCCTGTACCAAGCATTACCACTGCTTCTTACTGTCCTGCTGCCACGCAGAGGGGCTTGGCTGTCCTGCTGGCACCCCGCACCTTGCATGGCACTCGGTCTGCAGCCTGGAAGGGGGTTTTACGGTCACGTTATAAAGCAGGGTCTGTCTGCCACGGTTGTAACCGTAGCGGCACCGGTGGGAATACATCTGCTGAAGGCATCGTGTTACTTAGCTGGGAGGCTCTGCAGCTCTGAGGAGGCCTCTGCAGGACGGTGCAGCCGACGGCAGAGAGCCCCTGCTAAAGACATTACTGCTGCAGATGGAGTGCGTGGCCCTACCGTGCCCTGCCACACCCGGACCACGTGCAGGGAGGTTTTGCCGTGGGTCAGACCCCTCTGGAGGCACACAGGGTTAGGGTGATGTGGTGGTACGGTGTGGCATTCTGCCGGGACGGCAGAGCAGGTGGGGACCCTGTGCTTAGTGCTGTGAATGTCCGCTCAGCCCCGCTGACTTTTTGTGTCCTGTCCGCAGTGGGAAGAGGTGAGTGGATACGATGAGAACATGAACACCATCCGCACGTACCAGGTGTGCAACGTCTTTGAATCCAGCCAAAACAACTGGCTGCGGACCAAGTACATCCGGAGGCGAGGCGCGCACCGCATCCACGTGGAGATGAAATTCTCCGTTCGGGACTGCAGCAGCATCCCCAATGTCCCAGGCTCCTGTAAGGAGACTTTTAATCTCTATTACTACGAATCAGACTTTGACTCTGCCACCAAGACTTTTCCTAACTGGATGGAAAACCCTTGGATGAAGGTAGATACAATTGCTGCCGACGAGAGCTTCTCGCAGGTGGACCTTGGTGGGCGGGTGATGAAGATTAACACAGAGGTGCGCAGTTTTGGGCCTGTCTCCAAGAACGGTTTCTACCTGGCCTTCCAGGACTATGGGGGCTGCATGTCCTTGATTGCGGTCCGTGTCTTCTACCGCAAGTGTCCCCGCGTGATCCAGAACGGGGCGGTCTTCCAGGAAACCCTCTCGGGAGCGGAGAGCACGTCCCTGGTGGCGGCACGGGGGACGTGCATCACCAACGCGGAGGAGGTGGATGTGCCAATCAAGCTGTACTGCAATGGGGACGGCGAGTGGCTGGTGCCCATCGGCCGCTGCATGTGCAGGCCGGGCTACGAGTCGGTGGAGAACGGGACCGTCTGCAGAGGTAACCCCTTCTCCTTGCTTCATGTGCTCATCTCGCTGCTGTGCTGGTGTCGCTGCTCTGGATTTTGAGGCTGTGATCTGCAAAGCGGGAGGGACCTCTCACAGGAGTTGGGTTTGCCTCTCTGTTGAAGGGGCCCTGCCTTAGCTCTGGGTCCGCAGAGTGCAGGGGTGCAGTGCTGCCTTTCGTGCTCCTCAGGAGGGACGCTCAACCACTGAGCTGTGCCTCTGCTCTGCAGCCACCTCCCAGAATTGTGGGGCGGGGATGGAGCTGGAGAACAGGAGAAAGAGCAGAGGGTCTGGAAGAAATAGTGTTTCCTCCTTGGTTGCACAGAAGCTTATCTCTGGAGTGTGCTGGGTGGATGTGCTCAGAGGTGTTGGGGTTGCGAAGAGAGAGGTGAGGGAGTGGAAGTGTTGCAGAATGGGACAAAAAGAGGAAAGCAGAGCACACTGCAGCATTTGGCAAACTGATTCTTCCCTCCCTGTCCCAGCTGAACATCAAAATCCCATTGCGGTTTTGATAGCATCAACACACTGAACAGAGCTGGAATTTCTCTGAGATCAATTATAGATACGTCAGTAGGTACTGCAGTACTGTGCAAGGAAGGAGATGCTTCTCCTTTCTGCTTGCTGCAAGAAGGGCTGTGTGGGCAGCACCAAGCAAGCATGGGGAAGGTGCAGGTGGGGGGAAATGGGCATTGCAGAGAGGGGAACAGTCTGTGGCCGTGCTTGGTTGGGACTGCAGGCTGAATGGCTGTGCTGGTTCCTCTGCCATCACATCACCAGTCACAGCAACCCAGTATCCATCTCGAGGATGCAAGGTTGACCTGGGGTTCTCCTGCAGGATCAGGCACAGAGCGGGTTCCTTGAACGCCGTGGGCTCCGAGCAGTGCCTTGTTGCTGAGGGATGCCCTGGGCCCCCAGCAGGAGAGGCTGGAACAGGGTCTTTCAGAGGGGCAAGGGATGGGGGAGGACTCCAAGTGGAGTCTGAGGAGGACATAAGAAGAAATTTCAAAATCTGAAAGTAGTGTAGGAGTTATGTGTTGAGGCTGAAGTAGCAGAGTGAAGCCTCTTCCCTTTACTACATGGCTTCTCCTTGCAGCGCTCACTTGGAGGGGCGAGCACAGCCTGCTCACATGTCAAGCTGCAGGTCCTGATGTTTGCAGGGATGTTTGGTATCCTTGCTAGAAGCTGCTGCTTATTGGGACACCATGTAGCTCTTTTCACCCCATTACTGGGGACCAAGAGCTTCAGTGGGGCTGGGGCTTCTGAGAGTACTGCTGCAGCACAGCGTGCAAAGGGAGCCTGGCTAATCCCAGCTGGATGTTTTACAGTGCCCGAGTGGAGCATTCGTAGCAACACTAGGAAGCCAAAATGCTTCGTGTCAGCTTTTCCATCTCGAGTGTTTTTTGTGGGTTTTTTTTTGTTTCACTCCTACCCTGCACAATACTTTGCTCTGATACAGCTCCAGTTTCTCAGTTTGTGCTGCATCCCTGGTCCCGGTGCCAACCCAGCCAAGGGTCGGTCCCTTCGAGTGCCCATTGCCAGAGCCCATTTCTATCAGCCAGAAGGGAAGGGGGCCGGGGTGGAGGGGGAGAGCAGAAGGGCTGGCTCTCCTCTTTGTCTGTGCAGCAGCAGGATTTTGGGAGGTCCGGTACCTCAGCAGCTGTTTCTGCAGCCGGTGCTGGCGCACACACAGCCCCACGCTCCCCACCGTCATCAATCACACGGTGGCCGGCAGCACGCCGTCTCCGTGGGGCAGCTCTGGCTGTAGGGCTGGATGGGCCCGGGGCTCTGCCGCCAAGTGGAAGGATTCCTCTGGTTCCTATGGGGCACGTGGGAGTCGGGAGAGCCACCACACAGAGATGGCACGGCTGTCAGAGGGGATAGGGAGGGGGCATATCACCCTGGCTGGGTTAACAGTACCCTTGGGGAGGGGGTGTGGACCTGTGGGCTGCAGTCCTACATCACTACCCTGATGTTGTTGCACTTCTGCCCGCTGCCAGTCCCCGCTGCGGGGGCAGTGTGTGAGCCTCCTGGCTTGGGGGACTTGCTCCTGCATATGGCCGGCAGGTTTTTTTTTTTTGTGTTTTGAGGGGTGGGAGGAAATCTGGGCCCTTTTCCAGAAGCAGAACAAAAGCAAATCCAAACTGGCTCTCGGCGTGAAGTGCTCTCGCACGGCTCCGTAGCCCCAACGGGACGTGTCAAGGACTGCCCACGGGTGCTGTGCTGCCACTGGGCCTCGGTGCACCCCGAGCAGTGGGCAGCCCGGCCCCACGGCGCAGCTGAGAGCGCTGGAAGGAGTTGCTCATTTTCTCTGCTGGGCTTTTCATCTGGCTAATACAGCGCAAGCCTGCTCACGGCAGCGCACACAAGGGATATTTATGGAGGAAGTTCATGCATCTAACAGCTTAAGCTCCTTTAAGCTTGCAGCCCCAGCACAAAAGGATTTGGGGGCAGTTAACAATTCTGTGGTTAAGAGATTCTCATTTTGCTGGGCCCTGCTCGCCAATCCCGCCGGGCTCTGCGCTCCGCATCGCCCCTCTGCCGCACGCTGCCTGCCCCGCTCCATCCCGCTGTGCTGCCGGGGGCCCCGCACCGCCCAGCCCCGTCCTCCTGCTCCCATGCTTCACCTTCTCCTACTCTCTGCCTGCATCTTTTTTTCTCCATCCCCCTGTTCTTTGTCTGGCTGCCTCCCCCCTTCTCCCCCGCCCGTCCCTCCCAAGCAGCATATTAAGCGCATTTCTGTCTCTGCCTCCCTTATTCATTGGCTCTGCTCCGCAACAGAGGAGGCAGAGCCATTGTGCTCCTTGCTCTCTCTCTTTAGCTGGACGGCAGTCGAGCACTGCCTTTGCCTGCTTGGAGATGGCAGCTGCTGAGCTCTGCTTCCATCTCCAGCTTCTCCTCCAGCTTTGATGGACTTGTGGTGCAGTGGGCAGCCTCTTCCTCATTGCGTTTGTATAACATTGAGCACGGGGAGCCCTGCTCTTGCCAATGGTGCTGTCCTGCAGAAGATGGTGGTGATGTAAGAGATCCGTAGCATCATCTCTAAGGGTCACAGATGTTTTGGAGGAGGAGAGGAGCTACAGCAGTAGTGAGGTGCCTTAATCCTGCTCTTTCCCTGGTGCGGAGAGCTGGGATGGAGGATGTTGATGTCCTCACCCAGCTCCAGCACCCAGCCTGGCCAGCTCCACCAACCCCACAGCCCAGCTCCGCCACCCCAGCACCAACTGAGCCTCAGGCCAGCTCCCAAGGCAGGAGCACGGCCTTTGGGATTACTGCTGTAACCATCCCTGTTGGAGGCCGTAAAAGATTGGCTGGTTTGGTTCTTGTAGGTACGGGGCCTTCACGTGGGCTCTGTGAAGAGGATGCTCCCATTATGTTACGGTCACATCCTGTATGGACATGATGTTTTGGTGATTAGCAGCTATTTATGGCGCTGTGCCGGCTTTGGTTCTGGGCCTCCACAGATAGTGCTGGACCCAGCCAATAGATTGTAAGGCCCTGGGGTTAATGAAGTTCTTACAGGAAGCATTCCTGGTTGAGCTAGAGCAGATACAGCCAATTGTGATATAAATGTTTCCAGAGAAGGAGAATTATCTTAAATGCTTCCAGTGGTGTTCCTGCCTCCTTACCTGGCCCCTGCTGCCTGGCACTTGGACCTCAGTGAACTGTGTCCAGCGGAGCCTCCGTTCTCATCCTATTGGATCCCACGTGGCTGTTTAAGAGTACTCCTTGACCCTCTGCCCTCTTTGTGCTAAGAGCTTTTTGGCTCTTCCCAGCCCTTCGTGCTCCTTCAGCCTTGCAGTTGGCACAGCCTCCATCCCACGGATCAATGCAGCTGAGTGCTGGAGAGGGTGGCACCTCGCTCTCTTAACATTTCTCCGTGCCATCTTCACATTAACCATTTCAGCAGTGGTTTTTGACTGTACTATTTTGCTCAGCTGGTAGTTGGGGCGGGATCTTGTCCTTTGCAGCAGGACCATGAGCAGAGAACCGCTGTGGCCTGTATCCTTTTCCCAGGAGGCACGATCTGACATGTGTTTGTACTAAAGTGCACGTGGCTTGCTTGTGCCCATCCAGATTGCTGTGTGTCAGTAACCCATCATCTTCAGGATGTACCGTGCTACAGCTTCCATATCATCAGCCAACTTTATTAGCAAAACCTGGGGCTCTCTCCTGGGTCACTGATAAAAATGTTACATGGCCCAGAGCCGTGAATCAAACCTGTTGGCTCTAGTGGAAACAGACCTGCTCTCTGTTCATTCCCTGCTTAGATCTCAGACTGTAGTGGCATCAGCTAGCCAAGTTTTAATGTGTTGAATATGTGCCACAGTGTCTGCGGACCTTCTAATTTCTGAATCAAAATATCGTGCATTCCCAAAGGAAATGCTCTTCAGAAGTTTGGGTGCGTTGCATGAACGCTGTTACCTCTCCCAACCAATCTTGTAATTGCATCAAAAACCATCTGAGGCTAATTTGCCTTAATCTGTTTTCCATAAATACACATAGATTGGCACCGCTGTTACTGTGTTCCCTTAATCCTTCACTGACCAAATCCCATCTCTGGCACGTCGTTATTTGACTGGTACCTGTGTTGCAGTGGCAGTCCTAAAATAGGCCGAGCTGCCTCGTTTAACAAATAGCTTTTTCCTACATCTCTTAAACATTGCGCTTTTTCACGGCATATGGAAAGTGAACATTTAACTGTCCAGCAGTTCCTCAGCCAACTCTTCATAAACTCGTAGGTAGATGCTGTCCTGACATACTGATTTAACAATGTTTAACTTTAGTAGCTGCTATTTAACATCTTGAGTTACTGCTGGAATGGAAAGTATTTCACCATCCTCCTATAAGATGATTACGTCACCTGGCTTCTTCCCAAGTACAAAACAGGAATTTGTCTGCCTTTTCTACAAGGTTGTTGACAATTTGAATGATCCCAGCCCGCAGTGGCTCTGTGTCATCATGGATGCTACTCTTTGGGCTTCTCCCTCTCCTCCTTATCCATCTGGGAAGCAAGAATCCAGTGTCTTTCTTTCCACTGCTTTGAGTCTTCTCCCTCCTTGCTGACCTTTCCATGTCATGAATCCAGTCATGGCTGTGGTGGGGATTATAGCTGCTCTGTATTAATCGCCCCAGGCCTGTTTCCGGCAGGTTTGGAGACAGTGCCAGCCTATGCTCAGTATATTCCTGGATCCCATTTGTGCTTCTGGAGATTGGAGTTGAGCTGGGGAAGCCAGGAGGGCAAGAAGGTGTCAGACAGGTGGGGCTGAGGCTTTTGTTTCCTGGTGGTCCAAAGCCTCAGGAAATGCTGACCTGGAAAGAAGGCACACAGGTGGTTCAGCATGGGGCATTGTCACTCTCACTGTCCTCTCACTGTCCTTCGTGCTGAGGAAGTGTTGGAAGAAGAGATGGGAATCTGAGGTTCACTGTTGGAAGAGATAGGGTGGTTCTTGGATACAGTGCTGGAAGAAGGGACGGATGGTTCTCTGGTCCAGTGTTGGAAGAAAGAATGGATATCTGAGGTTCAGTGTTGGAAGAAAGGATGGATATCCGAGGTTCGGTGTTGGAAGAAGGGATGGGTAGTTCTCAAGTCCAGTGCTGGAAGAAGGGATGGATGGTTCTCAGGTCCAGTGTTGGAAGAAAGGATGGATATCCGAGGTTCGGTGTTGGAAGAAGGGATGGGTAGTTCTGAAGTCCAAAGCTGGAAGAAGAGGTGGGTTTTTCAGGTCCAGCAAAACCCTCTGGGAGCCATCCCTCGGGTTCTCAGATGAGTTTGAGTTGTGCAGAGCGCTGATCTTTCTCAGCTTGTGCTGTCCCCTGTCTGCTCCTGCATGACCCATGCTTTTGCTTCTCAACTGATGCATGAGTAAAATCCCATTGGACACCTCCACGTGCACCATCTGTGCCCAGGGGCTGGAACCCCATTGTAAAACAGGGATTTTCATGGAGCTCACATCTGTGCAGAAGAGAAAATTTCCCCTGACTTATTTTTGCACATGAAGCAGCATTTTGGATCAAGTACCACATTCCTCTTCTTGCTACACCCATGTGAGCTGGGAATAACCGCCCTGACTCCTCCAGAGAGCTGAATTTCTTCCTGCTTTTCCTCACTTGCCCTCATAGGCCTCCTATTTTTATTTTTATTTTTTTTTCTGAGAAAACTGGTAAACATTAATAGGAACGGGAATAAATAGCTGGGATTCTGGCCCAGGCTTCCAGGACTTAACTCACTGTTACCATGTAGTGAATGGAAGGTGTCTCAAGCAGTGGTTTTTAGGTTGAAAGGGGGAGCTGAGAGATCTGGGGGAGGCAGAGGCGTATTTTCCCCACACTCAGAACAGTGATGAATCTTCATGGGGAAAGCAGAAGGATATTCTTTGTTGTCTGTAATATAGGGAAGATTGGGGAAAAAAAAATGCTGCTGTTGAGCGTAATGTTTTTCATTTGAAAATGTTCTGAGTTGGGCCAAAACTAAGGGATTATTTTTAACTTTTAATTTTGGGAAGTACCCTCAGACGTTCTCTCTCGACAGAGAGCCACTTATGCAAAGTTGGTACGATGTCAGGTGAACACTTTATAAGAGAACAGTTATTTTACTTTAGTTACACAAGGTAAAAAAAAAAAAATACAGAAAATTTAATCTAGAAGCCATGATTAGCTTAATTAGCTCCAGGGAAACTCTTTATTGTTCCCCATATGCCTTAGCAACGTAGTATATCACTGGAAAGTATGCATAAAAGTCCCCATAAAGGTTAGGAAATGGAATGAGAGTGTTCCATAGCTAACACGATTGCTGTGTTTACGTAGACCAGACTTCAAACGACGTGAAATTAGTTTTTGGCCGAGCGAAACACACGCTTCTGCGTGCTGTGCTTTTTGGAGGAGCCCTGGGTTTCGGTGACACCGACCAGCAGCACTCTGTCCTTGTGTGAGTGGGAGTTATGATTGAAGCAGCGTTGGGATGGAGCAGCGTGAAGGACACAGTGCAAAGCAGCAGAGGGCTGTGAGCACAGCACGGTGCGTCGGAGCCGTCCCCGCATCGCCTTTGTTGTTCCTTGACGTTTGGGGAACCAGTGTCTAAGAAAAGAAAAGGAGAAAATGAAAGAGCTTGAAGGGTGTTAAAAAGAGAGCAAACAGGAAGGAAGGGCTGCGGGATCTGGCCACCAGGTGCTGCGAGGCGGGACTGCAGGGCGGTGCCATATGCTTTGGGTGAGCTGTGAGAGCTTTGGAAGTGCATTTGTGTAGGGTGAATAACCCGAAAGAATAGTATCCACAGAAAGTAATGAGGTGGATGGTGTATTTTGCTTGGCTTATCTGGGTGGTAAACAGACAACCAGTAAATAAAGAAAGGCTCACCTGGAACTCCACAGGGGAGGGATCTCCACCAAGAGATCCTTTCCCGGTGGTGGTCAGCCCTTAAATGAGGTCTGGGAGAGGTGGAGCCAGACTCCATCCCTTCTGGTCACACAGGTGCATTGCCTTCCCCTGTGCTCCTGTGGCTGCCTCAGTGCTCACCTCAGGTGATCAATCAGTGGCTCAGGCCGTTCAGTTCCCATACAATTTGGCAGCAGTAGAGGCCCTGAGCCAGCACCTTAGACCTCTGCACTGGGAAGCTTCAGTAGAAGCCCTTCCTCAGGTATACAGCAGCCCAAGTGCCTGCCTGGTCTTCAAAGACAGAGCTGTCCTTTGTTTGGTGGGTTAAAACGACACTAGCCGAGGTGTTAGCATCATCCTGGGATCCTTGGAGGTAATGTGGGATTGTGGATTTAGGACAGTTTATCTCCAGTTTACCTCGAAGTAAATGTGCATTAGCTTTGCTCCCAATACCACAACTGGAGTCTTTGCAAAAACCCAGTTCTCATGCTTTCAGCTGGCCAAAGGAGCTCTTGCAGCCTGTGCAGAACAGAGAGCAGCTCTGAAGCTTTGTTTGCATCCAGGTGGCACCACACTGTGTTGCAATACAGGCAAAGCTGCACACCACTGTGGTGCAGCATTACAATAGCTTGGATATTAGGAGGAAAAAATCTCAGGAGGAGTGGTGATGCATTGAAACAGGCTGCCCAGGGGGGTGGGGGAGGAATCACCATCCCTGTAGGCATTCATGAACTGTGGGGATGTGGCACTGGGGGACGTGGTCAGTGGGCACAGTGGGGGTGGGTTGGGGGCTGTTGTCACACGTCAGAAGCTTGTTTTGCACATTGTCGCATTTGGAGATCGTGGAAATCCTGTGGTCCAGAAGACAGTTTTTAAGTCTGAAAGCAAAGCTAGCAGTTTCTGCTCAAAACAGCGGTGATCCCGGGAGCACTGTGGTTGTTACACCTGCAGCTGTGACAGGAGGCAGGAGTAGTGAACGGGATATTGACGCACGATAAAAGCTCAATTCACCTCAAACTGCCAAAAATGCACAAACCCTCAAGATTATCCAGGATTAAAGTGCAGCCCGAAGTGGAGCCCATAAACTGGAGTAACGTGGGTGCTTTTCTCCCAAGTGGCAGTTCTCCCAGTCCGGATGGCTTTTGAAAAGATCGCAGTGACTTCTGAAGCGGCTGCAGCGACAGATAATATTTGTCAAACAGCAAACAGCACACTCCATTAAATGCACAATATCTGCCTTTTTATGGCATCAGCTCTCCAGGAGGTTTTCTGCAGAGATGAGGAAGTGGTCTGTGCAGCGTCACAGGCATGTTTGCTTTCAGACAGCAGCCTGTGGTTTCCATCACGCTGTTCCACCTTTTCCCCGTCCTTTATGAGAGAACACAGCATCTGCACCATCCTGGGCTGTGCAGTGTGTGTGGATTCTGGCTTGTGGCTGAAGTACTCATGTGTGGGGAGCACCAAGGGGCAGGCTGGGCGTAAGGCATTGTTTGGCATCACATCCTTAACCAGGGATCTCAGCAGGCTTTGTGCTGATCTGTCTTGAGGCATTTTGGTGTCAATGGAAACCTCTTTTTGTGAGCACTGCCACTCTTCCCTTTTTTTCTTGCCCCTCCAGCCTTGTGCCCCACTGACAGTTTTCCAGACATGATAAAGAGCGTTGCTCTGGCAAATTACCTGCCCATTTTTTCTGGTGCTTAAATGTGCTGTCTTACAGATGGCTCAGGAGCCTACAGCACAGTGCTTGGTTTGCAGGGAGGTGTAACGAGGGAAGAGGCGATGCCTTCAGGCTGCAGAGCCAGCGAGATGCTGGAGCTGCTCTAGTATACCAGCCAGCACCCGGAGGATCCCCGGAGCTGAAGGCATAAATGCACAAGAGGGTTTGAGTCTGAAGACCTTTCCTGGTAATGCCCTGTGGAGCAGGACAAATTAATTCTGCCCCTTCTGGTGTGTATGTGCAGCCCTCCTTGATAAATCAGGAACGGGGAAAACAGGATTAGCTGAAACATTTGGGGAATGACTCACACCCAGATAGGCTTCTCATTCTCTGTTACCTGCTGCGTACCCCATTTACGGACTAAAAAATGCCTTAATTTACCACTGCATTGCCTTTGCAGAGCTACCTGCAGTCCACAGTGTGCCTCATGGCGTGCGCTGCCTCACCACCCTTCCTCACATATGGAGGAGCCTGTAATTTTCAGTCACCTTCACAAGTACAGTGGTTATGCCATTACCATCACTTACGTCAGCTCCATCATTGATCCGCGCTATAATGTCGGTGTTTTACTTTCAATTTACACCCTGGGAGTGGACCTGTGGCACCGACTGGAGCATACAAGAGGTGGTGGCTGTTTGTAGGGAAAATGTCTCCAGACTTCCTCAGCCATGATCTTCCAGCAGCTGCTGAGCAAATCCTCACCTGAGGGTCTGCGGAAGATCCGTGGCACTGCAGATGGCAGGGCAGCCCTGCTCACCTCCGTTTATTTCTTACACCGCTTGTTCTGATTTCTAAAGAGGATTAGGAGGGCTGGAAGAGGAACTTCATCGTGCTGCTGCTTTATCGTGTTGTCACCATGAGTATGGTTAATTTGCAAATAGAGTGACAAACTTAAGTGTGTGTATCTTCAGGATACCCTATAATTAGAACTGGTCTTTTTTTTTTTTTTCCTTCTTCTTCTTGCTTTTGGAAAGGTTTTTTGCTGTCTAGCTCAGATGGAACCGATCCCAGTTTGTTTTTGTTTCTCTTGAATCAGAGCACTGTTGCTCTTTCCAGGATTTCCCAGGCAGAAATACGTGCATGGAGACCACGTGTGGCACTTTGTCTAGGATCCATCAAGGCCTCTGTATGTGCACATCACATGCAGTCCGTGCATGCTCAAAGGCTTTGATGATATTTGGGGTGCAGCTGATGCTACACACCTCAGCAGGGACCTCAGCAGAGGTTTGCCCATGTGCAGAGCCTGACTTTCTGGAGCTCCTGGCTGCAAGGCAACTGTCCCCACGTCTGTCTCTACAAAGCTGCTTTCCCTCCTGGAGTTGTTCCTCTTCCCTTAATCAGCTGCATGAAATCCCTGCCAGCGTGTTGCTGGTTGGACTTGATGATCTTAGAGGTCTTTTCCAACCGTAATGATTCTGTGGATCTGCTGCTCCAGCAGTGTGGGAAGGACAGCAGTGCATGGGAAAGTGACCAGTACTGGTGGGGTTTGAAGATTAACAAGTGCAAGTGCCAGATTCTTCGCCTGGGACGGTGCAACCCTGGCTCTGTGTACAGATTGGAGGACGAGAGGCTGGGGAACAGGAAGGGATGAGGGGGCTGATGGCAAGCTGAATGTCCACACGCAGCAGTGTGCCCTGGAGCCCTGGGCTGTGGTCCCTGGGGTTGTAGACCCCAGAGTAGAGGAGGTGGAGAGGCCCCATGGCAGCCTGCAGCTCCTCATGCCCCTCACATGGAGTGGAGGGGCAGTGCTGAGCTCAGCTCTCTGGTGACAGCAGCAGAGCCCAAGGGAATGGCATGGAGCTGTGTCTGGGGAGGGTCTCGGGTTCTGGAAAGGCTCTGCCCCAGCACTGGGGCTCTACCAGCAGGACATGCCTGACCTGCAGCCCAGCCGTGTGCGCACACTTGTGGGGGAGCGAGATGGGGTTTCCATGGAAACCAGAGCCATGGTTTGCTGCACACCGTGCTGGAAGACCAAAAGCAAACGTGTGGCGGGGGGAGGAGGCAGTGTATTGTGGGCAGCAGGCCCTCCCTTGGCACCCTCACCCCATGCACTGGGGCCAGAGTCCCTGAGCTACCACACCAGCTTGCTAACAGGGAGGATTAATTAACCTGGGGGCACCTTCAGGCAGATGCTGGCTCCTGATGCAGGCACATGTGGTTCAGGTCACCACAAAGCACCAGAGCTGTTGGTCTGGGGATACATCATCCTGCTCCATGGTGGTGGGTGGCATTGCCACCCGTGTCCATGCTGTCACACACCACATTGGAACCCGTGGTCCTGGTTGTGGCTGCAGCAATGCTGAGTGCCGGAGCTGCTCGCAGACTGGAAATGTCTTTTGTCAAAGCTTGAGATGCCTCCAACCTCCTTTAATTAAAGACAATTACTGCTTTCAGCCCCTCTTCACAGCTCGGCTGGGTTGTTTGCAAACACACAGCTGCGGGAGTCTTTGTGCCCCTCTCTGAGTCCCGCTTCCCTGGAGACGCACAGAGGTTTGGTTATTGCCAGCACTGCGGCTAGCGAGCAGCTGAAGGGAAGGATGCTCCCAGGCAGAGAGAGAAACTGAGGTGCTCATGGAAAGCTTGCACGGGCTCCAGCCTTCCAAGCAGTGCAAGGTGCAGCAAGAGGGGCTTCGGCCACAGGAGTGAAGAGGAACAAAAGAAGAGTGCCTAACAATGGAGGGCTGCAGCAGAGGCATCTCTTGAAGAGATGGGACTGAGCAGACAGTGGCTGTGAGCTCTCTGTGTGTCCTTGTGAACAGTGCTCTGCAAAGTTAGCAGTGACGTTGCATCCTGGTCTGAAGAGGCTGCTTTGCCTCGCTGCAGGAACTGCACCAGGCAGGCCAAATTTGTGCTTTCTTTCCTGAACAGTGCTCAGAGAAAACGTGAAACCTCCTGCAACCAATAACCCCTCTTTCTGTGCTTGAATAACTCGGAGGCAGCCAAGTCAGGGCTGGCGAGAGAACAAGCAACATCCACTGCAACCCTCTGGGATGCTGTTTCCAAAAATACGAGCCTCAGCACAGTGGCTGTGCGTGAAGCTGTCTCGTAGCCCCAACTCTCCTATGGATCTTGCATTGTTCTACAGAGAAGCATCCGACCCCAGATGCTGTGGCCAAGGGCATGGCTTCTCCGTTTTCAGGTGCTAATGGTCTCCTCCGGGAGGAATCAGAGCAGGAGTTCCTAGCAGGCAGGGCACTGCGTGCCTTTGAAGCGTTTGGTTGTTAAATCCATCGCTGGGGCCTGAATGGTAAGTGCTCAGTATTCAGGCTCAGGGGAGCCAAGATCCTTTTTGAGCTACTAACAGTCTGACACTGCTCTGTCTTCTCAAATTCATTTTGCAGCTCCGATTCCCTGGTGAACACTAATCACTGGGCTGAGCACGGAGGGAAACATTCCCCACAAATGGGAAGCCCAGAAGCTGTTTCTCTTTAAACAGGCTCTCCGTGGACATCTTTGATCTGTTTTGGGGTGGCTTCTGATTGAACAGAAGGCTCCTGAAGGCCAGCAGGAGAAATGGCAATGAAGGGTTAGAGCAGCCTCCTACAGCAGGTTTGATGCACATACAGATGCCGTGCTGTGGATTTAGCTCAGTGGGGGATGCACAGGGTCACCTGTTACATAGAAGAAGGCTTCAGGGCCAATCTGAAGTTGCTTATGCTCCTGTGGCTGCAGCACTGATGTCCGTGGGATGCTGGACACAATCCATGGTCCTTAGTGCAGGTCTTCCCTCTGCCATGGGAGGCTGTGACTGTCCTTAGCCCATAGCTGTGGCTCAGCACAGTGAGGCATGTGATAGATCCTGTTGGTCTGTGCAGAGCAGACACATCCGGGAGGTGTCTGCCAGAGAGTTTCCCATGCACTGTGCCTTCAGATCTTTCCAGAAGCATCTTGGTTTTTTTATCAGTTTGCAAACATCTCTACTGTTGAGACAGCGAGAGAAACAAGGCACGGATGGAGTGCTGCTTCCTCCTGTCTTCTGGCACGCAGTTGGTATTCTCAGTGCCCATGCTGTCTTGTGGCTGTAAGTTATGCAGTTTAATGATGTGCCGTGTTAAAAAATACATCCTTTGTTTTATGCATGAGGCTTTATTTTATTTTATTTTTGACACCATATTCTTAACACTGTAAAAAATGGAAAGCAACCCTTTCCTGTTGTGCCTGCTATGTTACGGGTGGCTTTGTGTACCTCCCCGAGTTGTCTCTGTGCAAACAGAAGGTCCTCATCTGGTAGACTCACCATATGGAAGCTGCTCTGGATCCCTAATCCATTTTATCATCTTCCTCATGACCTTGGCTAAGGGTGAGCACCCCTGCAAACACTGTTCAAACTGTGGCTCCATGCAATGGCTGAATAGGATTCCTATTTTGGACTGCATTTCTTTCTTAATAATTCCTTACATTTTCTATCCTTTTTTTT
>VXAB01010554.1:0-91703 GCA_013399175.1 Odontophorus gujanensis | reverse complement strand
TCCTTTTTTTTTTTTTTTTTTTGATGATGGATGGTCTTTGAAGTGATGTTTTCAGAGAATTATCTCTAGTGCTGCCGAGATCTCCTCCCTGCATGTTAATAGCTAATTTAGTGCCCATCATTGTGTTTGTATAATTAGGGCTCTTTTTCCCCAAGTGCATTAGTTTCCTTTTGTCACCACTGAATTTCATTTGTCATAGTATCTCCAACCCACTCTTTGAGAGTGACTTTAGCTCTGCTAAACCTGGCTGATGTGGAGGGGTCAGGAGACAGCTCTGCCTCACTGTCCCTGCCCAGGTGGGTGACTCCTTGTTCCAGCACCCAATGAGCAACATCCTCAGCATCTGCACTCCTGCCCTGTGCTGTGTGTGTGCTAGTGGAGGTGTTACTCATGCATTATGCAGTGGCTGGTGAATTTGAACTCTGAATGCTGCTAGAGATGCTGGAGATGCTGGGATTTTGTGTCTGGATGGTGTTTTCTTGCATTTTGTGAGGCTGCTCAGGGAAGTTGTGGATGCCCCACCCCTGAAGATGCCCACGGTCAGGTTGTATGGGTCTTGGGCGGCCTGATCTGCTGCTTGATTTAGTGGTTGGCAACCCTGCCTGCATCAGGGGACTTGCAAATGGATGATCTTTGAGGTCCCTTCCGAGCCAAGCTGTTCTGTGATTCTGTGCTGCTTGGACTAACAGGGCTGCTCAGCTCATGGCTGGAGCTGGGCAAGAGAGACTTCAGAGAGGTGGAGGGAGTGGAGTGGATCTGATCAAAGCTACAGCTCCGTGCAGGACAATGAAAAGAGAACGGAGCCAGGGCTCCACTGGTGGTGCCAGATTGTATGAGAAGGAACAACAACCATTAAGCTTGGACTTTGGGAAGAAGCAATTCCCCTCAGAGGCTGAACGTTGCTGTCCGCTGTCCGTCCCTGCAAGACTTCACTGCACACAGCTACAGATCCTCTGCTTTATGTTTGAGTATAGCCCTGTGGTGAGCAGGAGAGGCCAAAGAGGTCTCTGATACCCCAAAAAATCCTGCCCTGTGACATACAGTATGCCAGGACCAGCTGCAAGCTGCTGCCCATAACAGCTGGTTCTACTCTCTATGGCTCAGGAGGGATATGAGGAATAGGCCTGTAGAGTGCTGCAGAGAAATACAAGCGTGGTCCTGAGAGCCCTGAAAAATGCCCTTCCACGAGAGACTGAATGAGCTCAATATGTTTCGCTTCTCAAAAAGAAGATTAAGAGGTGAGATGATTACCAGAAGGAAATACCAGACTCTAAAGAGCTTTTTAATCTAGCGGAGAAAGGCATCACAAGAACCAGGAGGGTTAAACCGAAGCCAGACAAATTAAAAAATTAGGCATGTGTTTCTAAGTGATTAACCACTAGAGCGGGCTAATGAGAAAAGAGGGACTTCTCCATGTTTTGGAGTATGTTAGACAAGATGGTTCATTTTCTGGGCACTTGGCCTTTGCTGAAGACGAGCACTTGGGCTCCGCAAAGTGCCCCTGGGTGGATGTTGGGAACTCTGCCGAGCACAGCTCGTGGTCTCCAGGGGCATCACAAGTCACAGGAGGGTCTCTTGGCCCAGGGGTTGTGCCTGCAAGAGCCACAGGTCTCCTTTGGACACGTCATCTGCTGTAGTTTGCCATGGGCAGAGTCCACAGCACCCACTGAGAGTGTGTAACCTCGCACGGCCGAGCTCGCGGTGAGCCACCAGCCCACGGCTCATTGAGGCTGCTCTGCTTTCATTAACCAGATTAGCTGCTTTAATCTGCTGAAAGTGAAAGGCAGTCCTGCTCAGGAAGGCCACGGAGGGGGTCTTTCTGGTGAGAGGTGAGGGCAAGCTGTGGGGCTGCGTGGAGGCAGCTGGGAGCCAGCTGGCTGCAGAGGGACCGCTTCCCAGCACCCTTGGCTGCCCTTCCTGCACATCCTTTGTAGGGCCAGATTTCTCCCCTCTCCTCCCACCTGTTCTCCAGCCCTTTTCTTTGTACAGAGGGAAGAGCAAGAGAGGGATTATGCTGTTCCTGTGCTGTCCCCTGATTGATTGGAGGCACGTGACCACGCATATACACGTTGCCTGAACGTGTTTGTATACACAGACATCCACCCTTCTTTTTTTTTTGTTTTTGTTTATTTTTTTGGTTTTTTTTTGCACAAAGAAATGTGTCAGAACAGGAGTTTGCAGTCCTGAAAAGGAGGCTGTGGGAATGAGCCTGGCCTCCTCAGTGGAGCTGGGAGACATCCAGCATCTATCCCTTACCCCATAGCTCTGGGGTCTGCCAGGCAGTGTGACTCTCCAGCCAGAGAACTGCGAGAGCTCCCTGGCCCTGCTTTAAACAGGTCGAGTGACAGGGTCCCTCCATTGCTGGGTCAGTTATTCCAATCCTTCTACCACCTCACGGGATGGGGAGCACCTTTCCTGAGGACACCAGGATGCAAAGTCAGGATGCAGAAGCCAAAATCCCAGCCCTGAGCTGCAGCCGCTCCACCTGCCGTTCCCACTCTGCATTTTATTTCTTGGTGCTCTACAGCTTTTTGCCCAAGGAGAAAAGGATCTTGCAAATTATTTGCCCCGAGGGATCTGTGGGAGCTGTTTAAGCCGACAAATGCTGCCTTCTCCCCAGCTGTGCCATGCAACTCAGTATGCTCATGAATTTCCCCTCCCCTAAGTGCAGGAAGGGGCTGACAGATGTTAACACACAATCAGGGTCTCAGGAGAGAGGAATTAAAGCCACACTGGACCCTTGGAAGACACACATTAGTGTCAGAAATTTCTAATCAATCAGCTCAGAGCCTCCTGGGGTCAGAAGCCTCTTTGAAACCCAAACGGGGAATGGCTCCTAATGGGTTTTATTTTGATTGCCATAAATTGATTAGTGCTAAGATAAACAAGTTTTGTTTCCCTCTGAAAGCTCTGAATATGCTCTCGGGGAGGAGAAGTGGTGGAGTCTGATTGCTTCCCATTAGGATGTCTTCACTTTGCTCCTGCCCCACCACCAGTTTGCACCAGGCATTGCTTTTTCTGCAGAGGTGATGGATGCATCGTGCAGAGAGGCTCTGACAGAGCTGGAGGAGGATGCAGGTTAGAAGAGAAAGTGTGAGCATCCTCACTCCTTTTCCAGGGTGAGATGTGAGACACAGCTTGGCCCTAGAGGGAAAGCGTGCATGCTCGCATGGTGGAGGTGTCACTTTGCTTGGAGCTTGGGTGGCTGCATGGTGTTTGAGCTGTTTCAGCCTGGCAGCTGTGATGCGTTTGGGAAACACTTTGCATGGATCAGCACTCTGCTATCATGGAGCTTTCCCTGCAGGGCTGCACTGAAGAGCTGGGGAAGGAAGGAGGTTGGTGCTGGATTTTGCAGGGCCTGGGTGCATCCAACCCCCATGCACGGTGTCGGTGACCGGTGTCATGCTGCTGAATGGGAGCAGCCCAAGAGGCACTGATGGGCCTCAGTGTGCTCCATACAGCCTGTCTGTGCTGCCTGCATCCCATATCTGCTCCCTGCAGCTTCTGTCTTCACCCTACAGCCTTTGTCTTCACCCTATGGCTTGCCTGTGCTCCCTGCTGCACTCTGTGTATGTTCCTTATAACCTAGTGTATGCTTGCTAGAAATTATGTGCTCCCTACAGCTTGTATAGGCTCCCCACACCCTTCCCTCCATACAGCCCATCCACACTCCCTACAAACCATTGTGTGTGCTCCCTACAGTCCCATGTGTGTGTGCAGCTCAGTGTGTACTTCCTACAGCCTGCATGTGTGCTCTCTGCAGTCTGGTTGTGCTGCCTACAGCTCTGTTTGTGTTTTCTACAGCCTGTTTGTGCTCCCTACAGCCTGCATGTGCTTCCTGCAACCCCAATGTTGCTCTGCACCGGTCCATTAGTGTTCCCTGAACCCTGTGTGTTCACCTTACAATGCTCCTGTGCTCCCTTCAGCACTGTGTGCGTGCTCCCTGCAGTCCCAGGGTATTCCTTATACCTCATGTTTTCTCTCTGCAGTATTCCGTGTGCTACCTTACAGACTCAGTTTTGCTGCCTATCCCATTGCATGTGCTCTTTGCTGCCCTGTTTTCTCCTTACATCCCACGCATGTTCCCTACGTTCTGCTCCATTATACCCCTGTGTGTGCTCTGTGCACCCCTGTGTCTGTCCCTACAGCCACATCCAGACCCTGCATACTCCTTAGAATCACGTGTGTTCCCCATAGACTTGTGTGTGCTCACTCCTGTGCACCTTAAAGACCTCTGTGTGTTCCCTACAGTCCCATATGTGCTTCTTGGGGAACAGCTCTTTGCTCCTATCCTAAAGCTGATGGAAAGTCACACCAAGCAGCTCCGTTTTTTATCTTGGCTTTGCTCATATGCCTTCAGTCCTGTGTCTGTCCCAGCCAGAAGCACAGTGGTGAGATGGGGGCAGGGTAGTGCCTTTGCACCGTGGTAGCACAGGGGACAGTGCCACACGGCTGCGCAGTGAAGCCCAGGAGATAACACAGTTCATATTTCTGTACTGAACAGGGAGCTGACATTAATGAACAGCTAATTAACAACGCAGGGCTTGATGGTTGCAGTGTCAGCGTCCCTAATTAGTCTCACACTAATCTGCTTTAATTAACTGTCCCTGTCGCAGTTTTAATTTAATTTTCAGCTCTAGACCAGAGATTGCAGTCCTGTGACTGGGTTCCAGTATACCACAGCACTGTCTGTGGTGGGACAGCCTGGCAGGGCAGCAGTGGTGGCCCAGCACAGCCACAGAGGAGAAGCACATCAGTAGGTGCCCCTATGCTCTTCCATATGCTGCTTTGCCCACATCTCCCTTCTTTTACGGTGTAATGAGCTGCTGGCCCTTCCCCATCTTGGTGCAGCCGTGGTATTGGCCATGTTGTATGGAGGAGTCTGTAAGCATCATGTGAGATTTCCTCGGGACATGCATGCTAGCAGGGGCAACTGGAGGACAGCCCCCACAGGACCAGCTCAGCTGGCACTGCTCCTTCCTTGGCTGATATGTTTGAGAGCACAACAGCACAAGTATTTCCTATGTGGACCCAATAATTAACCCAATTCCTTGTCGCTGTTTCCAAGCCATAGTGTGCACCCTGCTAGAGTGAAGGGCACAGATGTGTCAGGATGTGGTGTTTGGGGTTTTACACTCCGTTAGCGAGGACTGCACCAGGAACAGGCTTGGAAATGCTGCATCTCGGCTCTGCTTTCCCATCTCTTGCTCCTCCTTCACCAGGCAGGGCACGGATCTTTTCAAACACCATCATCTCAGGGGCCACGTTCATCTGTGAGGAGTTGAAGCTTGACATCATCCTCAAGGGCTGCACACTCATGGGTTTTGGATGAACAGGGCCTTTCCATCTGTCCTGCTCGCAGGTCTGCCTGGAATTGCTCCAGATGCCTTGAGCCTTGAGGAAAACCCTTCTCCAACCACAGCCCCTTCTCCAAATAGCCCAGCTGCTTCCCACTAGGAAAGCGTGGTTGCTTTCCTGTTTGCCCAGTGTGGCACTCAGTACCAAGGACCACTTCTTGCAGGTTGCATCTGGGAGGATGGTCACCCTCACCAGCAAACTGAGTGTCACTGGTCCCACTCTGCAAAGTAACCAGTAACCCAGGCTCCCTGTGAATGAAACACCACCATACAAAGAGTTTCAGGGGAAGTGGTTGATACCGTTCCTTCCACTGACTGCCTCTGCCAGCAGTGCCATCATCTTTATAATATAGTCAGCATCAAGCTAAGTATCTCTTACCCTTGGAAATCATATGCTGCTGTATTATGAGTTTGGTCCCCTGAAACAGTCCCTCTGTGAGTGGTTTAATAAACTTCAGCATTTGCATCGCAGAGTTTTCCTTGGCTGACTGCTAAAGCTCCTGGGTGCAGTTATCTAATCCTGGCTGGCACTGGGGGCTGATGGCAGATATTCCTCCTACTTTCAGGACGAATGGAAAATTTTAAGGAATCGTCAGTTGTGCAGTGATCCTTCTCTCTGCACACACAGTGGTGTTCATTATATACCCCTCTCCTTTTGTGTCAGAACGGAGAATTTCTTCCCCAGGTCCATCTACTTCTGTACGAAATGTGGTGGAGAAAAGCTTTCAAGTGTGGAAGGTGCATTTTGATGGATACAGATGAAACCCTCCCATGTAAGGGGAATATGAGCTGTTGAAGCCTCTTTGCAACTGTGTTTTCTCCCCAGACTCTGCTGGCTTGGCCTCAGGTTACCATACAACACTCCTCCTGATGGATATAGGCAGATCATTATTCAGGGCTGTTTTTCCCACATCAGAGCATCCTTACAGAGAAAGTTACCAGCCAAATAGGAATCAGGGGACCTCGGGTTCAGCCTCTTTCTGCTCATTGATGTTGATCCCTTGTACCCATCAGTACTGCACGAAACTCCTACCAGAGTGATGCACTGAGCATAGTGTCAATGCCAGCAGTGGAGATTCTAATTAAAACCAAGCCACTTGGTTTCTGCTTCACCTCTCCACTGCTGTTCATGACCCAAAGTAGCCAGCACTTTGATTTGTTTTGTTTTTTCTTAATTATTTTCCAGCTTTTGCACCAGGTGTGCCAAAGGTCCCATTAAGTTCTGCGTCTCCAGGCCATTGCCATGGCTTGTTTGGAATGCAAAGATTTTCTCCTTGTTTTCCCTTCAAAAATTCCTGTTTATTGAAGTTAACTTCAAAGGGGTAAAGAATATTTCTCCTCTGTGATAGTTTCCTGTTCTGTTTCTAGATTGTAATAAGAATTTTATCTCCTCCTGGGTTTGATCTGAAAGGGGATTTCTGGGTGAAAACTTGATAAATATTCTCAATTCCACATCGTTCAGTTTGGAGTGAAGCAGGATGATAATGTAGTTGCTGCAATAGTCGGTGGGGATGAGATGGAGTCAAATTGCTTTGGTTCATCTGGGGTTTTTTTATTCCCTGGGCATTCCTCTAAGAAGGAGGGAAGAGGACTGTGAAGTATTTGGGAGAGGAAAGCGTTTTGGGGAGGAATCTATGGTTCCTCCAAGTGGTGCAGTTGTGTGTTGGCTTCCAAACCTGCTCTGGCAGAGGAGAAACAGTAGTTTGGTGATCTTGGAGGTCACTTCCAACCTTAACTATTCTGTGAGTGGGCATGGTGGGGATGAGTTGATAATTAGACTAGGTGATCTTGGAGGTCTTTTCCAGCCTTAATGATTCTATGACATGATTCAGTAGGCATGGTGGGGATGGGTTGATGGTTGGACTGGGTGAACTTGGAGGTTTCCTCCAGCCTTAATGATTCTCTGATTCAGTGACATGGGTTAGTGGGCATGGTGTGGATGGGTTGGTAGTTGCACTAGATGATCTTGGAGGTCTTTCCCAGTCGTAATGATTCTGTGGTTTTGCAAAATATCTATCAAATGCAGGGAGAGAGCTCTCCTAGTGAGGTTTTTTTTTTTTTGCCTTGCTGATCTCTCTCTTGCACTAATCAGCAGTAGCCTATGTGCACACAGCTGCCTGTTACTGCAGAAACTACTGTGCTCCCATGCCCTGCCTGTCCTCTGCACGTGGGGAAAAACTGGCACGTGATTCTGTGCTGCAGATGCTGTGATGACGCACGGAGACAAGAGAGCTTGGGGGCTGGGGGGTGTGAGGAGGGGGTGCTTGAGTAGCTTTAATCCTGCCATTTCCAAACATTCCAGCACTCAAGCCAGCAACACTTTACAAAAATCACCTCTCCCCATCGTGAATCTTCCCTATTAGAATACGTTGTGTGTTTTATTTCATCTGTAGGGCTCAGATAGCAGGCTGACTGCTCCTAAATAATGCTTGGGACAGACAGACAGACTGTATAAACACGAATAGATGCAGCAATAAGACTGGAGTTCCAGCTCTACCCTCTCTCCATGACTCACTGTTGCCCTTGCTTTCCCAGCCCTGGCTCAAAGCTGATACAGCCCATGTAGGGGATGCTGTCTGTAAATCCTTCTCTCCTTGCAACAGGGCTTTCAGCTGAGCCACAGCTTTTCTGCAGATCGAGTGATTTGAGGCACAGTGAGTTGGCTTTTTTTTTTTTTTTTTTTCAATTCCCTCTGCAGACTGAAAACCTGGAGGTTCAAAGCTTGTTGCATCAGAGAAAGGGCAAACTTGGCAAGCAGCCTCACTGCTGTTCGGGACCATTGGTTGTGCAGGTCTACTTGGGGCGTGTTTCTTGAGCACCTGGTGAGCTCTGTCCCCATGGTGTCCCCTTGCAGTCCCCTTCTGTGTGTGCACTCAGGGGCCAGAAATGTGCCTGTTTGAAGGTGTGTGAATCAGAGGTGGCAGGGACAGCTGGACATTGCAACTGAGCTGAGGTTCTGTGGTCTGTGAGGTGACAGCTCCTGGAGGCTCTGCTTCAGAGTTTGAGTTAGCAAGCCTGTAGCTTTAAGAAAAGTGAAAACCCGAGTTCGCTCTCTGAGTTGTGCCTACAAATGACTGTTTGACCTCTGTGCTCTTGTTAGAAGTGGCTCTTTCTGCCTTCAGGCCGGCAGCATGTCTGCCTAATCCCATTCGCTGTGCATGCATCCCTGCAGCCAGGAAGCGGTGGTCCATTGAGCAGAGGGCAGGAGGAGCATTTGGGGGCTTGGAATACAAAAGTGTGGGTGGTGGTGGGCTGCTGCATGGACAGGAGAGCGTGTCAGCTCCTCGGGAGGAGCACAGTGCTCCAGGAGGATCTCACCGTGTCAGTTTGCTGCATCATTTCAGCTCAGGCTGACAGTGCGCCCACACAGCAGGTTTGGTGCTTCATAAATATGTAAGCAGCCTATAAGGTGTTTTGGAAAGCAGAGGTGATGCCGTGCTGCTGCCCTGGGCAGTGTGACCTCCCTTCCCAACTCGCTGCGGGCTGGAAAATTAACTGTGGACCTACACCATCAGTGATTTCAACCACCATAAGTAACCCTTGTTAATCAGCCCTTATGCCAGCTCCACTCAGCGCCGGCTGCTGACAAAGAACAATGTTGTCATCTGGAAAGCGGTGCTGGCGTTGAACCAGCTGGCTGGGCTGGAAGCTTGTCTAAACTGGGTGCTAAGCTGCGTTAAAACGGAACGATGAAACGTGCCCACGCCGAGCTTTCCCAGCCACCTCCACCTGGAAAAGATCCTCGTGTCCCAGGAAAAGCTCCTCTGGGATGTGCAGGGTGGGAGGGCACTGCTGTGTCCAGGCGGAGCAGTGTGGAAGTGGTGCCACCTGAACCCCTGTAGGGTTTTGAACTGGGGAGGGGTGTCCCTCGGAGCCCCTGGTTTTGGGACTCGTGACCCTAAACCTGCTCCTCTTGGCTCAACCCTCCGTGGACTCACTGCTGTGTGGAAGGTCCACTTGAAGGGCTCTCGTCCAGGAAAAGCTCCCTTTTTACTTTCATGTTTCCTTTAGGATTAAAGCCACTCTCCTTGGGCTCTAAACATGGAATGTTTGTCAAGTTTATGAGCGCTTTTAGAGAGGCTTTTAGAGAGCGCATCCTCTACCTCCTTTTATAGGGCTGAGATAAGATTATCTTTGTTTTAACACCAATTAAAGCAGGAAGGGTTTATGGGATTAGGGGTTTTCCATCAGTGCAACTTTGATGTCACCACTTGCTTGCTCAGTTTGCTTCTTCCTTGTGTTAAAAGGCTGGGAGCCCTTCCCGTAATGGTTAACATACCACCCTCCCCAGGCAGAGCTCTCCCAGGCAGAAGCTTTGGGAAACATTTAAACAAGACCAAACAAAGCAACAGAATGTGAAAGTCCTACATTCTTCTGGAGACCACTTGGAGGAAGCGGGCTCGCTGCTTGAACAACCGGTCTTTCAGTACATAGCATGGCAGTGTTTACAACTCGTGAGAAAGAACATGCTTTCTGCTTTCTGGAAAGCATATTTTTCAGTACTAAGGTAAAATAAATAGCTGTCCTATAAAGGAGCCTAAAGCAGAAGCTAAACAACCCTACAGTGTTGCAGGCAGAGGATGGACTGTGCATGAGCCCGTACTCTGCACTATGTGGAACACGAGGGTGAATGAGAACATGACATTTGGTACATCTGCTAGCACGTAACTGCACAGAAACCACGTTGTGGTTTGGCACCTCGTCTGGCTTCGGCTGGCATCACTCCATTCAGATCACCCCGTGGCTCCTGGGGCAATGCTGTTTTCCAGCACCTCGAGCTCTGGGTTCTTAGATGCATGGCAAGTTGCTGAGATAAGGTTTTGGGGTTAAAACTGCTCACTCGTGGGCAGCGTGCTGAATTACCCACTGTGCTGGGGCTGGGAGCAGTCCTAGACCAGCAGTGTCCAACCTTCCTATCCTGGTGGACTTTGGAGAGGCATTTGGACATGAATCATAGAATGGTTTGAGTTGGAAGGGACCTTTAAAGGCCATCTGGTCCAGCTCCTCTGCATTGAACGCCCACAGCTCCATCAGGTGCTCAGAGCAATAATATGCTTGAACTTTTGGTTACCTGAAGCAGTCAGGCGGTTGGGTTTGATATTTTTGTGGGTCCCTTCCACTGCTGACTGCTGACCTTAGACGTACAAATATGTCCTTAAATGCTCTTCAGGCCATCTGCAAAAGCAAGGGCATCCAAAGTGCCTCTGATCTGTAAACTCTCAGCTGAATGTCAGCTTCGTGCAGGAAAACTTGCCTCTGCAAGTGAGCTGCAAATGTCTTTGGGACTGCCAGCTGCCCTTGCTGGACATACAGCTCCTGAAAGGTTTGGGGTTCAAGTCCTTTGGTTGGAATCGTAGAATGGCTTAGCTTGGAGGGGACCTTGAAGATCGTCCATTTCCAGCCCCCTGCCGTGGGTTGGTGCCCCCCACCAGCTCAGGCTGCTCAGAGCCACATCCATGACCTTAGGCACCTCCAGAGATGGGGCACCCACAGCTCTGGGCAGCAGTACCAGAACCTCATCGCCCTCTGAGTAGAGAAGGCTCTTCCTGGATGCCTGCTCTAGCAGTCTGTGGTCCTTGCCTCCCATAATCTGAAGCTACTGAGAATACCCCATTCCCTTGTGCTCAGGCAGGGATGGAGAGCTTTCCATTTCTCTTTAAGAGCCCCTGTGACAGGTCAGGGATGCTGAACCATGAGCAGCAGGTAAGAAATTCCAAGCATTTCTCCCTGACAGCTAAATTCCCATCACAACTGATGGATGTGCCTCCCAGAGCAGGGGGGCTTGCAGGTGTGCGTGCCCACAGGTGTGGTGGTCTAGCCAGATGCTTGAACTCCTCACAGTGCTTGCAGGGAGATGACCTTGTGAACTCTGCAGGAGGGATTTACTGCCAAGATCCTGGCGTGAAGGCTGTGCGATGCAAGGATTTGGCACTGGGACAGAGCTGCTGGGCTTTGGATGAGGGTGCTCCCTCCCTAAGGTTATCCTTGGGAGTGTGCTGGTGCTCTTGCAGGAGATCAGGGGGCTGTCAGTGCCCAGGCTCTGCAGCATGAACAGCAACAGAGGTGTCCAAAAAACTGAGTTACTTGGCCATCCTGTTCTCTTGGTCTTTGGAGCCTGTTTTAGGATAGCCTGGCTAAAAGGTTGGGGGATTTTGTCCATTGCAGGGCCTTCCAGTGGTGCTTTTCAAACAGGGCATCACTCTACCCTTCCTGGGCCTCTCCATACCTCTGTGACACCCCAGCCCTTAGGTCCCATCGCAGCTCCATGCTGACTCAGTGGTGGCTGTGCACATACCCACAGAGCTGCTGCATCCCACTTGCAGGCTGTGCACGCTCAGTACCATCCCAGTGCATCTCAAGTGGCCCCAGGAGTGGCTACAGACAGGGTTTAGAAACTGAGGGTGCTGGGTTGATCCATGTTCCTCTTCAACCAAGCACGCAGTGGTGAGCTGCAAGCGTGCAGGGTGCAGTGGGGAAGTCCTTGCTGGAGACACTTCTAAGGGATAAGATGGGATAAGCACGAGGTGGCTCAGGGGGCGATGCTGGGGAGCAGTATCTCAGGATGTAAGTTTCAGAGCACCTTCTTCAGGGAGGCAGGAGCAGCAGTGCTGTGTGCTGAGAAGGTCAAGTGGTCCATTCCAATCCCCTTCTAAAAGCTGTTAGCAATGGGAAGATGCTTTTCCAGGCCTGTGCTGTCAGTTTCTCTTTCTGTCTTACAGAGAATGAATGGGTTTATCAGGAACATTTGCATTGTGCATTCTTACTTTATGGACAACTCTTTAATTCACATCGCAGAGGTCGGCTGAGCTCTGCGTTCCTCTTCAGTTAATCTCATTTAACCCCGTTTTCCCTCCTGCATTTCTATCCTCTGCTCTCCAAATGCTGTCACTGTCGTTGGCAGTGACAGCACCTGGCAATGGGATTAATTGCTTATCTCCAGGATGAGGTAACAGTGTGGGCTGCTAATTACATTTATCAGGAGGGAAATTGGAGGAATTGCCCAAGGGAAGGCTGTCCCACGAAGGATGAGTGTTGAGAGCTGGTCCTCCAGGTCCAAGATCCTGTCTTTTTCAGAGCTAGCAGCCAACTCTAATGCCAAGTGCAAGAGTTATTTTTGTCTGTGTTGTAAGGAAAAGGCATGGTTCGTGAAAGGTATAAAACTCCAAACTGGTTGGGCAGAATGTTATTCCTTACAGGAGGTAATCATAAATACCCCACACCCACTGTGAGCAGTGGACACTTGGAAGTGCTGGTGGAGGGGACTCTGCTTTCATGCCCTGTCCATTAGGGCTGACTCTCCCCTTTTTCCCTGTTGCACTCACACTGGTTGACCCGAGAGCACTGTGCAGGAGGCAGGAGATGGCAGAGACCCCACAGCTCGGGCCTACAGAATCATCCTGGCCTCCACCCCACAGCAAGATGAGGGGCAGCTGGAAGATAAGGCCAGGGATGTAAAACTCGGAGCCTTGCTCAAGTGGAAGAGGGCTGCCAGGAGATAAAGATGGGCAAAGAGAGCTGAGGAGCAGTGTTTCTCAGGACCAGTACCGTGGGTTTAAAGTGCTGTACTGCCATTCAGTGATTTACTGTCTCTCAGCTTGATTTCAAAACGCTGCAGAGAAGTCACACCAAAATGTTCTCATTTTGCAGGGTTATTTTGTCCCATATCCATGTGGGGAGGAGAAAAGTTGCCAGAAGTGCTGGCCGTGCTTTGAGGGCATGTGAAAGGAGTTCTAACAGACCAGCTTGGTCAGACTGGAGTAATAATGTATGTTGCTTTTATTGCGTGTCAGGAATGGTTTTCTCATTGGAAACCCAAGAAAATCTTGAAGGAAAGGGTTGAAAACTGAGAAAATTCTTGTTTGTTTGTTTCCAAATTAAAAATAGGTACTTCTCTGTAATAACTCTTGCTGTTGGGCAACCTAGTGGTTGGCAACCCTGCCCACGACAGGAGGTTGAAACTGGATCATCTTCAAGATCCCCTCCAATCCAAGCCGTTCTGTGATCCTACGATACGATTCAATCCTGAGCATATGTTTTTCCTGGGCTGTTTTTCTGCTCTGCCTCATCCCTGAAAGCCTCGGTGGTGAGCTAAAGTAGAAGATTGTTTAACTCATTTCAGTGCAGAAACCACCTGCCACCCCCCCAGGCACTTCATGCTGCACAAGAAATTAACAGTGGCGGAAAGTCAGCAACGAGGAGTAGTCACCACGAGCCATGCTGATAAATGGTTGTAGCTGAGCTTTTGCATTGGCACTGGTGCTCTGCTGAGTTGGAAGGGGCCTTCTGTTGCAGTAGGCTTTGCAATGGTATTTTTAGCCGTATGCACCATATCTGTTATTATTGTATTTCAAATTGGGGTCCAGCCTTGACTGCCCATCCGCTGCAAGGCACCACGTGCTCTCCTGAGCCCATCGTGTCTGGCTGAACATGTGTTGTTTGAGTGGCTGTTGCTAGTGATGCATCCTCGTTGGTGAGTGGCTAGACCCCAGTGTGCTGCTGCTGGAGTGGCTGAGCTCTGAGCGTGCTGATGGCATGATAAGCAGTGGCATAAACAAGAAGAAACTAATGGAGGCTCTGGCATGACTAAGATTCTTAGGAAGGGTCAGCCCTGCTTAGTAGAGGTCAGTTCCAGCTCCAGCAGGAGGGAAGATCTCCACCCTAAAAGGCTTTACTAGAAAATAAGCAGCCCAGCTCATGCCATCCTCTTTGGGAGACTGTGGACCTCTAGTCTGGCTTGGTACAACCACGCTGAACTTCTTCCATGATAGCAGGTAAGAGTCCCCTTTGCAGTCCTTACACTTGCTGGGCGGACCCTGTTTCTGCATTCATGATTGGGAGCACAACAAGGGAGACCTACATAGGGACCCCATCTCAGCCTGCCTTTTCAGGGCCTTCAGACCAGCTGCTCTTCCTCCACTTTGCTTATTTCAAGTTGTCAGGTTTTGGCTTTGGATGCTGCAAGGCCCCAAAGTGCATTTTCCAGCAGCACTGCCAAGCTCTGGGCATCCTCGCCAGCCCTCCTTCCTCACAACTCACTACTGCTCTTGGTTCTCTTCCAGGCTGCCCATCAGGGACCTTCAAGGCCAGCCAAGGGGATGAAGGATGCGTCCATTGTCCAATTAACAGCCGGACGACTTCGGAAGGGGCCACGAACTGCGTGTGCCGAAACGGATATTACCGGGCAGATGCTGACCCCGTCGACATGCCATGCACCAGTATGTGGGCTCCAGGCAACGGGGGAGGGGTGGCACAGAGCTGGGAGTCTTCCCTTCTGCAGCCTAAGCAGGCCAAGCTCCCTCAACCCTTCTTCATAGGGGAGATGCATCTTCATTGCTGAACCCCGCTCTGTTCACACAGACCCACGTCTCAAGCTTGCCAAGGTCAAGCAAGAGAAGCAGCTGGGCTTAGCACAGGGCGAGTCCTTGCTGGGGTTGAGTTCCCACAGCAAAGAGCAGAGCCCTCGTTCTTACACCTTTCTCTCTATTCCCTCCATAGCCATCCCATCTGCCCCCCAGGCTGTGATCTCAAGCGTGAACGAAACCTCCCTGATGCTGGAGTGGTCCCCACCACGAGACTCGGGGGGTCGGGAGGATCTGGTGTACAACATCATCTGCAAGAGCTGCGGGTCGGGCCGTGGGGCATGCACACGCTGTGGGGACAACGTGCAGTTTGCCCCACGCCAGCTGGGCCTGACAGAGCCTCGCATCTACATCAGCGACCTGCTGGCCCACACGCAGTACACCTTCGAGATCCAGGCGGTGAACGGGGTCACCGACCAGAGCCCCTTCTCCCCGCAGTTTGCGTCAGTGAATATCACCACCAACCAGGCTGGTAAGAGGCCCTATCTGCAGTCAGACCCATGTGGGATGGGGAGGTGGGGGTTAGGGTCTGAAACCGTCTGCTGGATGAAGCTCTGTGAAATGAGGAGGGGTTGAAGGGGAGGCAGAGTGGGGTGAGATGTGGCGTGGTGTCTCTTGTTTGGTGGTAAGTAGGTGCAGTGGCTTGGCAATTCAGGGACAAATCATAGGATCACAGAATGGTTGGGTTGGAAGGGAACTTAAAGGCCCCCCACCTCCAGCCCTTACCATGGGCTGGTTCCACTCCTGCTTCAGGCTACCCAGGGCCCCATCCAGCCTGGCCTTGAGCCACAGATGGGACACCCTCAGCTCTCTGGACGATCTCTGAGTACCAGGAATTTCCTCCTGACATCTAACCTAAATTTCCCCTCTTTTAGTTTTAAAACATTCCCCCTTGTCCTGTCACTATCTGCCCACATAGAGAGTCAGTTTCCCTCCTGTGTAGAAGCCCAACCAGAGGGAATCCCAAACCTCAAATTTGAAAAATATCCCCTATTTCAGTGTGCCCCAAGACAGAGCTGACAGTTCAGCCAGCACAGCAGACCAGTTCATGTCACTGTGCTCTGGTGTCTCAGCATTTCCCTCTGGCATTGGACCCATAACCATTTTTTTGGTGCCAGCAGGCACACGCACCATAGGTGCCTCTAATCCTGCTTGCTGGCAGCGTTGCAGACACAGCAGCAGCTCGCACTGCTGCTGGCAGCCCCTGTTGGTGCTCCTGGTTCCTGAGGAGAGAAGGTAATACCAGCTCGAGTGTTTTGACACAAGCTGTCGTCTCTGCTCCAACTGCAGAGAAAGCATAGCCTCTGGGCCAAGCACCAGAACAGGCCCTGAAAACAGAGGAAAGCTGTAGAGATGGGAGGCTGCGAGCCAACTGTACAGGGTTGCTGCCTGGAAAGCTGCTCCAGGTCCTTTACTGCTGCAAGCCACCTGCCACGCTCACGAGCCCCTCTCTTCTCTGCTTGGTGAAGAAGACAACATAGCAGAGCTGTAGTGGTTTCCCTTTGGGTTGCTAGCTTCTGTGCTGGCCCAGGGGGCTGTTCCCCCCCAGTTACAATGGGGAAAGAGATGTGTTGGGGTTGCTGGCAGTGCTGTGTCCTAGGAGAGCTGCAGGTGGCAGCTGTGCTAGTGGCTGGGTGGCCTGGAGACCCTGCTCTCCCTGTCCTGCCTGGAAACCATCTGGAGCTGGAGCACCTCTTGGGGCCAGGCTCGAGCTTAATCCTATTGCACGGTGGAAGCACACCAATATGGTGTGAGGGGGCAAGCAAGTCTGAACACTGCAGACTGTGTGCAAGGAGTGTGAGTGTTCCCCAGGCTTCCTGGACACGGCAAGACCTTCAAGACTAAATGGTGAGCACGGTTGCATTGCATTACCTGGAGGCTGTGGTGTGTGCTTGCTGCAGGTACAATTGGTGGCATTGGCTGTTGGTAAAGTGGTGGTGCAGATGGGCATTGCTTGGTTGGGCACACGGAGTGCTGAGAGAGGCAACTTGCAGAAATATTTCGGTCCCCCGTGAACCATCTTGGTGAAAAGCAGAGGGCTGAGTTGAAGGCAAATCCTCTTGCAGTCCCCTGATCATCCTCCTCCTTGTTTGATACTCCTTCATTATCAGGACTCACACTTCTCAGCCTGTGTGATGTCTCCCTTAATGTATCTATTCATTAGCACTGAACAGTAACTGTCTGCTTGCTAATTCCTCTGTAATTAGAGGTTCTGAATTCTTCAGCTTACACTGCCTGGCAGCCTTGGTGTAGATCATTAGCAGTTGGTAACAGAAGCTGCACACACAAAGGCAGAGCTGGGACAGGAGAATGGAGGGTGTTGTATTGGGAGGAGAGTGCGGAGTGGGACGTTGAGCCTGGGAGGTGGTGGCTGCAGCATGGAGCTGTGTCAGGTGGGTGTTGGGGAAAGGATCCTCACCAGAGGGCAGTGGGCACAGCCCTGAGCTGCTGGAGCTCAGGGAGCACTGAGACACAGCTCTCAGCCAAAGGGTTTGGGTTTCCAGCTCAGGATCTTCTGTGATTGTACTGAAATCCAGCAGCATCTTTAACCTTCAAATATCATAAATTCTTGAGCATCCCAGAGAAAGGATGCTACGAGAGAGTGGGAAAATGATCCGTGTGGAATGGCCAGAGTGCAACTACTGAGTGTGACCGGAGGAGTGCAGCTGGTGTCTGCGACAGCATGAGGACAGTTGACCCTAAATCAAATCAAATTGAGATCAAAGAAGGTAACACACCGTTCACCTTCCAGTTCTCCCAGAATCCCAGAATGCCTTAACGTTGAAGGAGACCTTAAAGCTGACCCAGTTCCAACTCCTGCCATGGGCTGGGTGCCCCCCACCAGCTCAAGCTGCCCAGGGCCCATCCATAGCCTCAGGCACCTCCAGGGATAGGACATCCACAACTTCTCTGGGCAGACTGTGCCAGAGCCTCATCACCCTCTGAAAGACAGTTCATCACTTTCATATCCCTCTCCAGTGATTAATTAATGCCATCGTTTAAAATACACACCTTATTTCTGGTCTGGATTTCACTGACAGTCTGCATCAACCACATCTTTTGCTGTTGTCCTGCATTAGTAGGATATTCCTCCTCATGTAGAGAGACAGTGGGTAGCTTCTCTCAAGGGAAAGTAAGAGGTAATTAGACCTTTGTTGTGCTGTGATTTTCCAGAACGTGGCTCTTCCTTTAGTTCTTTGTGGACACGTTCATATTTTGTGTTAATTAGATATTGTAGCTGGTAGAAGCACTGCTACAAACGAACTGCTTTTCTTTCTGTACTGTTTGCTCACTGTTTGCTTGACACATCCAGGGACTGTGTAGCCTCACTTGGCTGTGCTGGGAGCTCTTAACATCCTTGGTGGTCTTTCTGGTCTTGGTCCCTTAAGGTTCAGCTTCCATGGATGCCTCTCTGCAAGACCTGTGTTTGGGTTCCCAGTCCCAAGCATAACCTTGCTGTTGTTTTCATGGGCTCAGCCATCAAGTTGTGATCTATTGCTGTACAGAGATGTTGTTTCTGTGTCTGTGGTTTTTTCTGAGTCCTGGAAAACTCCATGTCTCTGTTAACTTCTCCCAGGACTATGTCACCCTCCTGAGAAGATGCCTTTCATGATTTCTAGCCTGTATCTGTAGCTCATTCCCCATGTCACGTCATCTATCCCTGATGAGAAGAGCTTGCTTCCAGCCTTACTGTTCTTCAGGCAGTTGTGACTAAGATTAGATTCACCCTTAACACCTTCATTAGCAGACCAGACTGGAAAATTATGAAGGGCCAGCATCAGAACAAAGAAATTAAAAGAGCTTGGAAGAGCCCTTTCCACCACATCCCTGCTCTCCAGTTAACTAACTCAACGGATTTACCCATTCCAGCAAACTCTGTATGATCCCATTTCCTTTTAAGGCCAGGTTGTATTTCCTCTTTGCTCTTCTCAGCAGACTTCTTCATGACTCCCTAATCTGTGTTTTTCCCAATGGCTCATCCTCTGCTTTCCTGCCTGTTGCACCCAGCAGCCGCCCAGTACCTCTCCCCTACAGCTCTGTCCAGGTCTTCCCATCCACCTCTGTCTTACAAGACCTTGATGCCTAAAAGAAAACAAACATGCCATGCAGATATAGGGTGCCACAAAAAAACAAAACAAAACAAAAAAAACAACAAACCCTTTTCTCAACCATTCCAGAACCAGAGATCTGTGCCAAGAGGGTGAGCTGAGAGGGGAGCTGAGAGGCGTGCCAGCATCCCAGGAGGGAAGGAGCAGGAGAGAAGCCAGGGGTCAAGGAGCTGAGCATGGCCCAACGCTTGGGATAATGACACTTGACTAATTGAGAACCATGCCATGTGTCAGCCCTCTCACTTTGTGACAACACACCGCTCCTGCTTGCTAATTTGTGGCATTCTTTGGGGAGGGTTGGTGAGGGGGATAATCTTGGTGCTGGGAGGATTTTTGGTCTCTGTTCGTGCTGTGGGTGAGCTGAGTGCCTGGGAAACTGGGGAAAGGAAGGGGCTCCTTGGGCAGGGAAATTTTAAACAGCGAATGGGAAGAGCAGATCTTGGTGTCAGGCTGTGGCTTCTGCTCACTGAGAAGGGAGGAGGAAGAACAGATTTGCAGATTACACCACTTCAAGACCTCCCAGTGTCTGGGGAAACAAGAACATCCGGATTTTTGGGAACGTGTCCCTTTTGTGAGGGTTTGTTGTGTCACACAGAATAAGAAGGAAGGATTTGTTCCAGGCTCTTGGCTGCAAACAGAGCCCAAATGAGCTATAAACAGACACTGGGATAGGTAATACAGTGTGACACCAGCTCATATGTGGCATAGGAAACAGATATTCATTCCCAGTAAACTGATCAGGAGAAGCATCTGCAGCAGCAGGGTTGAATGACCCATCTTCTCTGTTTCTGAGGCTGCTGATAACTTAGTCTGATGATGTATGTCATGACACAAGTCCGTTGTCTTGGGAGATGTGCAGCTCACACTTGTGCTCTAGGTTCATACCAGACACCATTAAGGTGTAAAATTCCCTTGTAGCCATGGTTCATGAGCTTCTCCTCCTGGCTTTACCCTGAACTGGCTACAGCTTGGAAAAGATTTCTCTGTCTGAAACAACAACCTAGGAAAGCGTGTGCAGAAATCACTTCTGAGAGCTGGAATGAGCCTTTCAGCTCTTAAAATGAGTCTATTTCTTTTTATGTTCCAGTATAAATATAAAAACCAGGAGGCTGTAGCATCCCAGCATCTTACTTCTCTCATCCAACCACCCAGCTGTGGCAGGACTGCGGCCAGCAGTCGGGACAGATATGGCTTTGGCTGGATAATTCTTGGTAATCACCAAGGCAGAGATCTCCCCACATCTCCAGTAACCTGTCCTAGGGCTGCACAACCCTCTTGGGGAGGAAGCTTTTTCTCATGCCCAGCCTGGATCTCCCAAGCTGTGATCTGTGGATGCTGTCCTGCATTACACTGAGATTCAGATGTTCAGGCCCAGAGGTGTTATAGATTACCCTGTCTACCTGTTAACCTCACATTCAGCCCTGTGTTTGACTGAAGCATCTTTGAGAAAGGCATCAAGATGCTGTTTAGTGCCACTGGGACCAAATGTTGGAGGCAGCTGAGTAGGACCCAAGAGTAAACCATGAAAAGGAGACAACTTCATATAACACCTCATGAAAAAAGGATCACGTGCAAGACTGGACTGTATCCAGTAAGGTGGGTTCACCAGCTGCACTGAACTCTCATTACCACTTGAAAAAACTGGGTGAAACGTGGTTGGACTGAATGACCTTAGAAGTCTTTTCCAACCTTAAGGGTTCTGTGATTCATATGGTTGTTGCATGTACTTCTGGCTGCCTGCATTCAAGAGAGCTGAGCTGTGCTGGTGATAGGTACATAGAAAGGCTGGCCAGGTGAGCAGGACACAGGAGAGCCCATGTTCAAGAGCGGAGACTGAAAAGGCATTGTATGTTTCGTCTTGGTGAGGGGGATACAATTGCTGTCTTTGGGTGTAGTAGGATGGAGGGACACCAAAAAGAGAGAAGTGCTATTAAAACAAGACAAAAGCAGGTGGTACAGACTGGCTAGTGATGGACTTCGGGTGGGGAAGCCAGAGCAGAAGCCTTTGTGCCTGTGTGATGGCAGGAATCTGAAGCAGGAATGTATCTGCTGAGCTACTGTAGGGTTACTTCTGAGGTCCTCTTCTTCTGTGGGAGACCTGATGTCCCAGCTTACTGCCTTGCTGCATACCTTGGGCTGGCTGAGGGCTCTGCAGCAGCTGGCCATGAGCACCCCAGCCATGCCCAGATCCCCTCTGCTCTGCCCATTGGAGACTGCCTGGAGCCAGGGCTCCCAGATGGCAAGAGGTTTGCCAGCTGCTGGCACTTCAGGACTCCTCTTTCTGCTTGTGTGGTGGGCAGTTAGGAGGATGCTGGCAAGGCAGGGTATAAGCTGCATGGCTCGAGCTTTCCTAGCAGATGCTCTTCTCCCACTACCAGCTCTGTGGGCTCCTCCACCTGCTGACTTCCAGATTTCCCTGTTGCATAAATTACTTCTTGAGTTTGAGGATCGTTTTTCCCACACCAGCCTGGGGCTTCAGAAACCTTTTTCAGAGCATCTGGAGCTGACTCTGTGTGGAAGACAAAAGACCACCCGTGATAGATGCGGGTGGAAAATCCCCTTCGGTAAATCAATTCCTCCCTTCCTCTCTGCAGGGCACTGCTGTCCCTGCTGTGTGTGAGCCAACGGAGTGGCTCAGGTGCTCACCTTTTGCTTATGTGTTCAGGAGGGGTGATTTATCTTTACTGCTGCACTTGGCAAATGATCTGCAGCACTAATGGCCTTGCTTGCACACGAGGCACCGAGTGCCAGCATTTGGGCAGGTGGAGCTGCCAGAAGCAGGTATGTGAAGCTGCAGAGACACAGGGGAGACCCAGGGAGAGGTGCCACAAACAAAAATGGCAGGGTCACCGTGTTGGAACAGCGATAAAATAATCCTGATAGTTCCAGAATTTCCCAGCACACAGCGGAAGGCAGCCTGGTGGAGTCTCAAATTAGCCAGAGCCAGTGGGTGGAAGGGGATGCACTGCAGCAGGCATCCTTCTTCCAAGCTTTTATCAGGAAAAATTGCTCTGGTCCGTTTTTCATGTTTGCAGTTTCCAAAATGGGTATATTTCTAAGAACATTTTAGGTTGCCATTAGGCACTTTTTAAGAAAATAGCACATTATTGAAAATTTGGGGAGCGAGTTGAAGATGTGGCTTCTGCCAGCTTTCTTGTTTCTTGCCAGCCCTGAACTGATGCCTTGATCTGAAACAGATGAGATTTCCATGTGAAGGTGGGGACAAACCTGGCACTGGGCGACCCCAAGCCCACTCCCATAGCTGTATCTGGATGCTGAGGTTCTCCTGAGTGCCACTGGAGCATCTCCTCTCCATGCTGAGAACAAAGTCCAGCCCTTCTCCATGGGCAGGTTGGCAGTGTGCAAGTGAAGGCTGCAAACTCGGTTAAATGAAGAGCATAAAGACAGCCAGAAGCCTTCTTCTGCCTGAACCACATGGCTGGGCTTGTGGCATTAGGAGCTGCTTTCAAGGCTGCAACCTACACCAAATCTAGGTTGATTTAGCTGAGGCCTGAGCCAGGAACTGGAACCTTGGTGTCAACAACAGGAACTGCACTGAGGATAGGTGGGCTGATGCTCAGGGGTGGTAAGAAGGCAGTTACTGCTGGGAACCATGTGAGCCTGGGACATCTCAGGGCAAGCAGGGAGTGCTGGTCTGGGTTATATTCCCCATGAGTGGGATGCTGGTGCAAGACACTCAGGTCTGTGGAGTTGCAGAATGAGTTTTCTTGCTTTTCACCCTGTACCCTTTAGGACTGTGAAATCATTAAGGTTGGAAAAGACCCCTAAGATCATCCAGTCCAACCCCAGCCCACCCTCACCATGCCCACTGACCACATCCCTCAGTCCCACACCTCCACGTTCCTTGAACACCTCCAGGGACAGTGAGTCCCCCACGTCCCTGGGCAGCCTGTGCCAGTGCCCAACTGCTCTTTCCAAGAAGTTTTTCCTAATATCCAACCTGCCTGACCTCCTGTAAGTTTCCCAGTCATGCACAAGGACAGGACTTGAGGCTATTTCTGCACTCTCAAAGAGGATCATCCTCGGACGTAATCTCTGCCCCACAGAGAGGCAGGCATGTGTGTCTGAGCTGCCCTGTGCCTTTCTTTCCAACTTTTTTTTCAGTCACTGTGGAGCCTGGATCCCAGCCTAGATGTCACCAGGCCCCGTGACTTCAGGCTCGGGGAAGCCCGTGCTCCATGACTGATCACAGCACATCCTCCTTACCGCACAGCATCGCCCTTTGGTCTCACCAGAGTGAGCAACTTTCTCCCCATCTCCCCGTTTTCTGCCCTGTCCCTTGGCCTCCGGACTCGCTGGTGCCTTGCAGCATCATGCTGCATTTCCCTACCACTCCGTCTTCAGCTGGAGGTCACACAGTTAATCCTGACCCCAGATCACAGCCGCTCCTGCGAGCGGGTAATTGAAAATGCCAGAATTCCCCACTGACCCTCTTATAATAAAAGCAGTTCCCCATCCAGTAACCTGACACTTCAGGGACCGAGATCTGTCAGAAGGGCTCCAAGGAGATGCTGGAAAACTCCCAGCTGTTCACCTCTTTTTTCCCCAGGGTAATTTCAAAGTGCTGCTGGGGAGAGGCTGTGGGTCGGGTTGGCTTTGCTCTCTCTCTGTCATGTTTTCCAGAGCAAATGTTGACTCTGTCTGACATGACATGGGTTAGTGGTATTAAAGTGATCAGAGATAGTGGTTTTGCTGCCTGTAACCTGACTCTTCCAGCTAATCCAGAGGAGGAATGGAGGCCCTTTATTATACCGGGATCTCAATAACCCTGACCCACGGACAGGCAAGGAGTGAAAGGCTGAGCTTGCAGGGCTGGCAGGTGAAGGAGACAGGGGGCTAGGTGCAAAACCAGGGGCAGATTGCTTTTGGCAGCATTACAAATGCATAGACAGATCATGAACAAGAAGCTGTGCAAAGGGCCTGATGCCTCCTGGCATTCCAAAGCCTGGAGCTACGTGGTACTACCCAGTTCCCCATCAAAGTGCCAGGGAGCATTGCAGAAGGTGCTGCCTGGGGCTTCCAAGGCTTTGGTTCCCTGCTTGGGACTGATACAGTGTCTAGCACAGTTTATTGCATTTACATCAGCAACCTCTTAGTCTGCACAGTGTGACTTTCAGTGGCTGTTGAGTCCCAGGTCAGGACCTGACATAGAAATTGGGCCTCTGTAATCTACGAGTGGAAGAATAGGATGTCTGTATTCATGGTGAGTCCCTAAAGATGGGGTGGACCAGCACATTTGAGGGAGCAGCCTGTGTCATAGGGCAATAGCTTGTGCTGCTCAGTGCCTGCAAGGAAGATGCTTGGAAAACCTGATGCACTGTCCTGCCTTTATTCTTGCTCTCTCAGTGCTGAAAAGGTAGAGGTGGGATAGAGAAGGAGGTCACATTTGGGTATTTAAAGAGGAGAGTCTGGGAGAAAGATAACTTCATGTAATCACTGAATAGAAGGAACAAGGCACCCAGCAACTGTCCTTAGGACTCCCAGTCATGTTTAAGCAGACTGACAAAACCTAGTGCTGTGGAGATAAGTGTGGGGGAAGCACATGGGCTTCCTAAGAATGCCTCTAAACTACATCTCACAGGCATAAAACAGAGGAGGGAAATAGGCCTATCTATTGCTCATTCGTCCAATCCAGTTCTTCACTGTGTGACGCCCTCCTGCTGCTTTTTGTCACTTTTATCATAATGAATTGCCCTAAGGTTGACACAGCAGTTTCACCAATTACACTAATTTTGATGCATCTGGGGTCTCTCACCCTGCTCCCAGCAGGACAGAAGGGTTTGTAGGGAATGCCGAGACAGCCTGTGTCCTGAGGTGCTTGGTTTAAAGTCAAGATGGTCTTTTCTTAAGGCAATCAGTGCTCCAAAAGTCATGGCCTTGTGTCCATGTTAGAGGTAAGATTGTGCTCCCTTCAATGGGATTGACATTGAGAAAGGCAGTAGAATAAAAAATCTGACTGCAGGCCTCCTGTTAGAAAGCAGATCTCAGTCTGATGGCTGTGCCCTCCTTTCCCTCAGCATAATATGAATAACGAGAAGAAAATTGAAGGTGCACAACACAAAGGGAGCACCAGCCCTGCAAAAACCATGTGGGAACTGGACTGAGTCGAAGAAGTGTTGACTTGGTCACACTGAGGAATATCCTAAGGGAGGGGGTGCTGCTGACTGTTAGTGGCTGTGAGATCCGTTTTGAGATTTAGATTTGAAAACAAGCTTAACAAAAGATTGGAAAGGTTTCAGAGAAGAGTTATCAGATTGATATGTGGGCTGATAAATCTGTGAGACACACAAGAGACCCAGTCTACTTAGGTTATAAAAGATGAAAAGAAAACGTTTTCATGATTTTTCTATTCAATTTCATGTGGACAAAGCTCAGTTTCTTGACTCCTCCTTAGTTTTGCTAGGAAAAGCAGGAAGCATCCAGCAGTTGGAAGCTGAGGTCCATAAATTTCAGCCTGAAAGTAGAATGTGCATTTTATAACGTGGCAAGTAACCACAAGGGAAACCTCCCAAGAGGCTTGATGGGCTCGTCCTAATTTGCAGACTTCAAAGAAAACTGGATGTCTGTCTGTAATATACACACACAGTCAACCACAGATGCTGCAGCTATGCTGAATCATAGAATCATTCAGGTTGGAAAAGACTTCTAAGATCACCAAGTCCAACTGCCAGCCCACCCCCACCATGCCTCCAACCACGTCCCTCAGTGCCACATCTCCCCATTCCTTGAACACCTCCAGGGAGGGTGACCCCACCACTTCCCTGGGCAGCCTGTGTCAGTGTCCAACCACTCTTTTGGAGGAGATTTTCCTAATACCCAATCTGTACTCACTGCTTGGCTTCTATCACAAGTCTTGTGCAGATGCTCAGACCTGAGTGTTGTCAGAGTAACTTTTTTCCGGTTTTTTGTGAAATTGATGTGTTCCTATGCAGTCTCATCAAACTGCCCTGTGTTTTGTGGTCAGTGTGACCAGGAATTGCTGCACTTAGAAAGTGCTTCTTTCTCCCAGAAAAGTACACATTTCTTTCATTCTTATCTTCCCTCCTTTCCTTCTCTCCACTAGAGACTGTTTAAGATGCCATAGAGGCTGGTGGGTCTGGAGCTCTCTGCTTCCTTGCCCATGGAGGTATTAGCCTGCATGCCAACTCTGCCAGAAGGAGACCTGTGATATCCTTTTAAGGTGATGGTGAACTTTTAAAAACAGATCTGTGGTCAAATTAAAAGAGGATCAATTTCCAGAGAGAATAATAATTTCTTTATTATCTGGAAATACATGCTGAGCTTCAGAGGTAACACGTGGCTCAGCCGTGCCTCTCTTGTAGTCATTGGAGACCTCATCATCAATATCCAGGAGCTCGGGTGTAGATATCCCTGTGGTAGGAGGGAGACTCAGCTTTGAGTTTAGGTATCATTATTTGAGCCTCTCAGCAGAAATCCAGAGATGCATAGAATCATGATGGTTGGAAAAGACCTCTAAGATCATCGAGTCCAACCATCCAGAGGGAACAACAGTGCTATCTCCCATGGAGAAATCTAGAGCTGTGGAAGATCATAGAGTCATTTGCGTGGGAAGGGACCCTTGAAGGCCACCTAGTCCAACTCTCCCACAGTGAACACAACTAGATCAGGTTGCTCAGAGTCTTATCCAGCCCCACCTTTTGTCACAAGGTCAAAGACAAGATGTTCATCCTTCTTTACTCAGAGAATGCTAGCCCAGCACCTAGGGTAAGTGCACTGCATGGCCAAGAATTGTCTGTTTCTTTAACAGAAATAAACTTGTCAATAAAGCCCAAGATGAGAAATCCATCAACAAGCAAACATCCTTCAGCTTTCACAAATGAGAAGGCACCTGAGCTTTCAACTTCATCTCTCTCCCCAGTACGGTCTCTTGAGCTTCAGCTGTACACAAGTAAGGTGCCAAGCTAGTTATCTTGGCAAGAACACTGCCCTGGAACATACCAGAGCACTTGCCATTGACAAGTTTATTCTACAGCATGGCTATGGTGAAGTAGAAGAGAGAAGGAGGCCTTTTCTTGCCCATTCCCCTTTTGCTAACTTTGAGTACTCATGCAGAATGTCTGTTTAGACTGACTTTGACAGTGGCAAGACTGCAAGACATGAGAAGTAAAGACTGTCTGACCTGAGAGGTAATGGGTGCCCCATCCCTGGATGTGCCCAAGGCCAGGCTGGATGGAGCCCTGGGCAGCCTGATCTGGTGGGGGGCAACCAACCCACTGGAGGGGTTGGAACTGGATCCAACCTAAGGACTCTTCCAAGCTAAGCCATGTTGTGATTCTTTGCTGTTGAAGCTCCTTGCTTATTTGTATCTTTGGTACTTCCCTTACCAGAGCAAATGATGGTTTTACATTTCCTCCCCAGCTTGTCGTGGGAAATGGTCAGTCAGACATCTGGCTGTGTGGCAGAGCTCACCCTTGGGGTGACAACCATGGTAGCATCCCTTGCATTCCTCTTGTGCTTCTGCACAGAGAGATCACAACGTGAGAGATTTTGCTGCATCTCCTCCCCACGCACTGCAGATTTTGTTACAGCAGGAGACAGGTCATCTGCCTTTTTACACCAGGGGATTTTCATTAAGCAGGTTTTACACTCCAGCAGTAGTTTTGGCATGGTTTATTTCTCCAGCCACGGGGCTCCTCTAAGAGGAATCCAAAGAATCTGAGGCCGTACCAGATAACAAGGATGTAGGGAAGTGTCTTTCAAGGACTTGCATCATTCATTTTACCTTCAAGTAGTCTGGGGCTCGAGGGTTTCAGTCAAGAAAAAGCATCCCTTTTCCACAGCAACAGTAATTCAAATGCCTTCCATGAGCAAAGGAGAACCAGTGGCAAAGGGAGTGTCCTTGGTGCTGGGCACTGACCTGGAAATGGTCACCAAAGCTCTTTCTTTTGTCACGAGGCAACAAAGAGGACTCACTGCTCCTGGAACAAGCTGACCGGTCCCACAGTGCCAGGTTAAGTGCTGCCATGGAATCTTTGCCATTAACAGCCCAGCTGTGCTCTGGATAGTCCTGGAAAGAGCTTTGCACAAAGCAAGCTGAAAGAACAAAGACTTTATTTTGTCTTCTCTTTTTCGCAGTTCGTTATGTGTTTGCTTTGAAATACTCAACAACCTAAGGGAAGCTTACAGCTTATTCAGAAACAACAGTTCAGGGAAGTCAGCTTAGATATTTTGCAGCTTTTGCCATCTTTGCCCAGCAGTGTCCCTCATGTGTCAGAAAGTGTCTGTATCTTACAGTTTTTTTCTGTAGTTTGTCACTTCATCATGTCCCATATCAGCAAAGCTCTCTGTATGCTGTGGTTGAGACCGGTCACAAAGGTGCTTGGTGCTTGTGTTAGAGCCTCATCACACCTTGTGATGAGGTTATCACTGGGTAACACTATCCCAGATTGTGCTTTTTTCATCTCTTTCCCTTTTAGCTAATCCTCTGTAACACAACTAGATCAGTGGAAAGGTACTCAGAGAGCCTGTGGGGTCTCCAGGCTTGGATGTATTTGGATGTCACTTGGGTATGGACCTTAAGCAAAGTGATGTGACTTTGAAAGTACTCATCATTGAGCAGCTAGTGGGACCAGAACCCTCCAGAGGTCACTTCTGACCTAAATCTTTCTGTGATTTCATTATTGAGCATGTCCCTAATGTCTCTGACAACAAGAGCAGTTGCTGAGGATCATAGAATGGATTGAGTTGAAAGGGGTCCTTAAAGGACACCTGGTCCAACACCCCTGCAGTGAACAGGGGCACCCACAGCTCCATCAGTGCTCAGAGCCCTGTCCTGGTGTTCAGGACTGTGGGGTCAGGTTGCCCAGAGAAGTAGTGGATGCCCCATCCTTGGAGACAGCCAAGGTCAGGATGGAGCTCTGAGCACCTGATGGAGCAGTGGGTGTCCCTGCTTTATTGCAGGGAGGTTGGACCAGGTGGCCTTTAAGAGTCTCTTCAAACTCAGTCCATTCTGTGATTCCCAAAGCACCCACAGGCTGAGTGTTCATCTCAGTGCAAAGCCAATCACTACTGCAGGGCCATCTGTAGCTTGGCCTCATCTTCCTTCCAAAACCTTTCTCTGCAGAGGGAAATGTTCTTTCTTGGAAATGGCAGATGCCCTATGAGATGCATGCTGATGAAGAAACAGCAAGTTCTGGCAAGAGCTAACAGGCTCTGGAAATGTTACCTTATGTGTCTTATCTTAGCACCAGCGTGAGAAACTGGTCCCAGGAATGTGTAAATATGGACCCTGAAGGAGTGGGACTGGGACAATAAGGAGGGATTGGGGTTGCTGAGAGTTACCCAGTAGAGCAGCAGCTCCACACGGTGGTCCCTGCCCCATCTGCTGTTAGCACAGCTCCCTGCCTGCCCCTTTTCCCACAGCACGGTGTTCCTACAGGGAGGTTGGCAACACCAGGGCAATGCAAGGGGTGGACAGCTGCCTGGATTGTCCGAGGAGCTGCTTGAAGGTCCCATTGTGCTCAGTGGGACAAGCAGCGTCTGTGGGTGTGCTATTTCCAGGGCATTCTGACTCGGCAGAAGACTCACCATTGTCAGCATGTCAGGTCAGGTTTGTGTTGCATGCTCAGGCTGCTGTATGCACCTCCCTTGATTGGCATGTGCAACTTGCAGACCCAGCACACCAAGCAGGAGAGAAGCTGCTTGCTTCCTGCGTCTGCTTGTGCCTTATAAAGCCTCTCTATGCAAATGTCAAAGTACAAAACCCCCTACTTCCCCATGGCAAGCAGGGAGGATTATATATTATTGGGCTGGTAGCACTTTTCCAGGAGAACAAGGCTGTGTTTGCTCCAACCCTGTGCTCATTCTGCCTCAGAATGAATGATCTCTTTCCAGTTTTCTTGCCAAAGATGCTGCCCTGTGTGGTTTCTAATTATGTGAGCAGTGAAAACCTGAACGAATGTCTTCAAAAGGCAAAAACCAGGATCTCCAGACCCCTGGAGAGTCCTGCCACTGCTGGAAGCAAGTTCAGTAGCTCCAAACTGCAAAAAAATTACAGCTGCCTGCCTCCAGCCAGGGGATGTGGTCGTGTCCATGCAAGCACGTGATTGAGGCTTCTCTCTTTCTCTTCCAGCTCCTTCAGCTGTGTCCATCATGCACCAGGTCAGCCGCACTGTGGACAGCATTACCCTCTCGTGGTCTCAGCCTGACCAGCCCAACGGAGTCATCCTGGATTATGAGCTGCAATATTATGAGAAGGTACTGCAATTACTTTGGCAGGGATTGGCTGCAAGATTTGGGGAGATGAGGTGATGCAAAGGGCGTGCACTGGCTACTGCATTTGGCTCACCAGTGTGCGTGGCATTGGCTGACAGTGTTTTGGAGCAAAGTTTAGTTTTTTCCTTTCTGTTAGTGGGGAGTGGAGACTGTAGGCTTGTCACATAGCATGTTGTGCCAGGATGGATCGTGCTAGCTGACTGTCCAATCTTGGTGATTTTGTGTCAGTGCATTTGCACCGAAGATGGGTTTGTACCTGTGTGCAGCAGCCTCAACCCCTTTACCTGGGTGTTATTCCAGGGGGAAGCTGCTCCAGATCCCTATGGAAGGAACATGTTGTGCTACCAACTTAAGGCGAGGCTCACATGAAAGGATCCCATAGCTCTGACTCTTCCATCCCCTCTTCCACCTCCTCCCATTGGAGGAGTGGTGTCCTGTGGGTCTGCCAAGGGATATGAAGGCTGCACCAACATTGGCCCCAGGACATGCCGAGCTCTGCATGACTGTTGAACTTTCTCCACGCTACCCAATGGAGATGGGGATTGGAAAGCAGATTTCTCCTTCCAGGAATCTGTCCCTTTGCCTAAGAGCTTATAAACTATATGTTAAAAAAAATGCAAACTAACTAATTAAAAAGCTTTATGATTAAATGGAACTGAAAATATTTTCCCAGCAGTTGCCAGAAGAAATGATTAATCCCCCCCCACTGCCTGCCTGTGACCTATTTTCTCATCACCAAGAGCCAGGGGGAGAACAGGGAGGCGGGAGGAGCTTCTTCGTAGCCTGTTAAATAGGTCCTGACCTATATTGCATAAATCACAACCTTTTATTTGACCCTTGGAGATGATCCCAGAATGCATGGCAGGATGGATGAGAAGGTAACAAGACACATCTGGAAAGTGAGAAGGGTCCTTTCCCCAGGGACATTCAGAATGATCTCAGGCAGTTCATTCTACCAATCTTATTTTCTCTTAGTCTCATCCTCTTTCTTTTTTCCTTCAGTTTTGTGGGGGAGGCTTGACTAAAGGGGAAGCTGCTGTTTGTGACCTGTCTTGGCAGCCAGCAACAAGGTGTTCATCTGCTTTCCCCTGTTGTCAAAGATTTGGAGAAAGTCTGTCCCTGATCCCAAGGACAAGTGGTCCAAGCCACACTTGGGCGATGGCTTTTATGGCAAAAGGCTTTCAGGAGACACTAGCACAGGCAGAGGGGGCAGCCCAAGCACTGCAGTGCTCTCTCTTCCTGGGCTTTGAACCTCTTGGTGCATTTTTTTGTATTCTTCTTTTACTTACAAGAGGGACACTTGATCATATACCTGTCAGGGATTGGAAATGTAAATGGTTGGACTGGATGATCTTCATGGTCTTCTTCAACCTTGATGATTCTTTGATTCTGTACTTGTGAGATGCCCCCAGACCCAGTTGCTCAGTGGCGTTACCCAGAAGAGTAAGGAGCTGTGGGCCCCAAGGATCCATCCCCAGAGCAGCCAGAATGACCCTCTTACCACACCCGTGCATCCCTCCTAATGCACTTGATCCCGTGGGGGGCTGAAATTCAGATTTGTGTTATTATTTGGCATCCAGCCTTGGACTAGCTTTGTACGTGTGACTCTGTTTGCTTCAGGAACCACAACAGATTGCTGCTGTGCAGATGCAGAGAGGAACTGTCTGCCAAATTAAGTTGGTTGACATTTTTCTTTGCTTTTTTTTTTTTGGCTGATAAAACATGACTTTTTAGAAACCATTTCTGCAAATCCTTCGGGCGTTTCACAGACTATGCGTGTTTCAAGAAACTCTTTGTTGATCAGACTTCAGTTTCAGAATAGATTTGGCTCAGAGGGAAAGGAACCAGATGAGGACACAAAATGAAGTCTATCAGGAAGTTAGAAGGACGTTATTTTCAAACTCAAAGCGAAATCATCTGGAAAAACCCTCCAAAAGGGAGGTGGGAGAAACAGCAAAGGAACATAGACTTTGAACCACCTGGACATGCTGGAGAAGCTCAGAAGGGTGAGAGAAGTGTTTGAAGGGAACCAGCAAGCTGCTGAAGGGATGATGTCTGAGCAGTATGCAAAAGGGAAAGAGAAGATTTATTAAGGGATTACCCAAGCCATTTTTAAGTCTTTGCCTTGTTGGGCTTGAGGGAAAGTGCTACAGAGGTGTGAGGAGTGTGATTAAACTGCAGTCATCCTCTACCTGGTTCCAGCCATGGGTTTGTGGAAACACGAATGCTTTTTCCTTGCACAAGGGGATTAGAGAGCATAGGAATGAGTGTACCTTCCTCAGCCATCCATTTCCTAGCCTATAAACCATCCTGTAAGCATATCTGTGGCATTCAACTTAAAATCCTCCGGGATGATGAGTCTGGGGAGGAGGTACTCTCAAACAGCTGAATGGATGATTTTAAAACAATTGTAGTGTTAATGCTGTCCAAGGGCCTGGGAGGTTTCATCCGAGCCCTTGGGCAGTAAAAATGAAAACACTTCAGATCTACTCCTCTTCTTGCCTTCCTGGGAAAGATCCAAGGGAATTCTGAGGCCTTTTCACACAAACAAGGCCATCAGTTTTCTGTGAGCTCATTTTTTCTTGATCTTTGTTGTCTTTCTATCCATAATTGAGCTTATTGAGTGCACCAGAACCCCTAAGTCCTTCTCCACTAGACTGCTGTCTAGGAGTGACTCTCCCCCTCTGTACACATACTTGGGATTGCCCCAACCCAATTGCAGCAGCTCGCACTTGGCCTTGTTGTACCTCAGTTAGGTTCTTTTGGGCCCACTTCTGGAGCCTGTCCAGATCCATTTGGATGATGTCCCTTTGTTCTGTTGTATCAACTTGATTGTCATGGTCCAATTGTGTGAATGGTCCCACCAATATTTCCATGATAGCAATTAGGTCATAGTTTTCTAGTTGAACCGTGGCTTTCAGTTCTTCCTGTTAATTTCCCATGCTGTGCATGCATTGTTGTAGACAGAAACCTTCCTTTTGATACAGCTGAGGATACAGTTGGCCTTCTGGGCTGGATTTTGCTCTGATCTACCTCATGGTAGCATGAAACAAGAAGAAATCCCTCCCTGCCACCCATTGGAGTTTCACAACTGAAAAGTCCCGCACCCAAGATCCCACTTGATGGGATTATGCAGACTGTATCTGTGTGACTTCTTTCCACCAGTCCCTGCCTACAGTCTCATGAGAAATGAGGCACCTCACCTCACTGGTGATCCTGGTCTTGGTGGGCTTGCTGAGCTCCTTGCAGCGACATGAAGGCAGCAGTTCTCAGTGACTCACTTGTAAACTTGCCAGGGTTTTTAGGGTTCTGTTCCAACCAGTGATCCTGCCAAAGCAACCTCACCTTCCCAATGGGAGGTGCTACTGGAAAGGTTGAATTGGGTGAATAACCACACAGAAAGGGTGGGACAGAAATCTGGAATTTCTGTACTTCCTAGATTCTGGAGTGATGTCCAATGCCTAGACTCTCTTTTATGATGACAGATGTATATTTTCTTGACAGAACCTGAGTGAGTTAAATTCAACAACAGTGAAGAGCCCCACCAACACTGTGACAGTGCAAAACCTCAAAGCTGGCACCATCTATGTCTTCCAAGTGCGAGCACGCACCGTGGCTGGGTATGGCCGGTATAGTGGCAAGATGTACTTCCAGACCATGACTGAAGGTGAGTCTTCAGTTGCCTCTGCATAAACATGAAAAAAGGTCTAGAGATCCCTGAACAAGATGGAGGTGCACTGGTTGCACTGCTTGTCCCCTCCCTGATAATCCCATCAAGGGTGAATTGGTAAGTCACTTGGATTTATTCAACCTGGCAAGCACTGGAGACAGATATGGGTACTTGATATTCCATGCAGGGAATCATATAGTCTAGGCCAATTTCTGCCAAGCTTTTCTGGCATGGGCACCTGCCTTTTCAGTTGGATTTAAAGGAAATGGAATTTATGATGTTCATCTGCAGAGCTGTTGATGACAAATGTGCTTTGGGTCTCTACTTTCTACATTTGTGCAGCTAAATAAAACAAGCCAAGCCAGTTTTCTAGCCTCAAGGCCAAGTAGCAAGGCACAGCATGCATCCACAGGACTGAACACTCCCACCCAAAGAGGATAGCTCCGTCCAGCCTTCCTGCTTGAGAACATCCTCTGTCAGAGCCAGCATGAGACATGCTGTGGACATAGCTAGCCCAGACAAAAGCCATGCCAAGAAGCACCATAGCAGTAACCATGCAAATATAGGCCATCCTTGATGAACGCATTGTCAACCCATTCCCTCTTCCTTCCAGCTGAGTACCAGACCAGTGTCCAGGAGAAGCTGCCACTCATCATTGGCTCCTCTGCAGCAGGACTGGTGTTTCTCATTGCTGTTGTTGTCATCATTATTGTGTGCAACAGGTAGGTCAGTCTGAGAGTACCAGGACTGGGTACCAAAAGGCCCTGTGTGCTGGGGCTGTGCAAAGGGAGGGCAGCTAGAGATGGAGGGTGGCCTGGAGTAGAAGTTGGAGAGGATGAAGGTGGGAATGTTAAGTGTTCAGGAGTTGGGACTCAATGGGCAGTCACAGACACGGGCTGATGGTTGGACTAGGTGATCTTAGTGATCTTTCCAACCTTAACGATTCTGTGATCCTCATGAATCCTTCCAATTTGCGATGGTCTATGATTCCACGAAGCGGGGGAAAGAGATAACCTCTCAGTGCATTTCTCAGCCTCAGCTGAGCTGTGCATGCTGCTCAGGACTCCCTTTCTTTCCAGAAGACGGGGCTTTGAACGTGCCGACTCTGAGTACACTGACAAGCTGCAGCACTATACCAGTGGCCACAGTACGTACCGTGGTCCCCCGCCAGGCCTGGGGGTCCGCTCTCTCTTCGGTTTGTGTTCCTGTTCACTCATTCCTTGCGTTGTACGGGCAGGGCTCAGGGTCTTTAGCCAGGCACATTTGTGCATGTGAAGACAAGGGGATTGTTGTGTTAGCCAGGGCTCCCAGAAAGTACGGCCAGATCCTTCTTTAGAATGCTTCTGTCTAAAAAGGCAAAGCTTTTCCAGGAAACTGCTGAAGGGATCTGGGCTGCATGTTTTGCTTACATGGCCCTCCACTTCTTCCCCCCATGCCTATTCAGTGCAGGGGAGTTGGACTGGATGGTTTTCAGAGGTCCCTTCCAATTCTAAGGATTCTGTGATTCCCTGACCTCACTATGCACCTGCTGAAGCCTGCCCCCTGTTCCCCACACCCTTTCTAGACAATGGCTGTAGCAGCTTTGTGCATTCTGAACCAGCATATCACATCCTCCAGAACCCAAGTTTGCCATTTGTTCCCTGGATCACCCACTTGCATCATCTAGATCCCCCACCGTGGTCTCTGCCATGCTTGGTAGATTTTGTGCTCTGGTTACTGACAATGAATCAGGCACCCATGCATGCTCAGCTGACCTCTGCAACATCAAACAGAAAACCTTCCACATGCCCCCAAAACCTCACCCTCTCCTGCTGTACAGTCCGTGTCACCATGCCTTGTCTTGCTGCTCAGATTCCTGAGCTTTTCCCAGCTTGAGGGCAGCTGAGTGATCCTCCCCCAACTTGCCTGCTTCCCATGGAGCACTGTCGTCCTGCAGGAGCTGGCATGGTGCCTTTGCCATTGACCATCCCACTGCTTCCAGAATCCTAGAAAATATGATCAATGTTTTGCATTGTGTCTGTATGTATTACAGGTTTTTCTTTATCTGTAGGGTTCTGTATCTATATGTGGAGATTTATACTGGGTATAAGGAAAAGTTTTTTACAGTGATGATGATGAAGCACTGGTACAGGTTGCCCAGAGAGGTTGGGAGACACCCAAGGTCAGACTGGAGGTGCTCTGAGCACCTGATGGAGCTGTGGGTGTCATTGCAGGGGAGACAGACTAGATTTAGGGTCCCTTCCACCTCAGAATGATTCTGCATAATAGATACAGTACACAACATGCCCTCTCTTGCAGCCTGTCTCTTTGACATCCTCACGCACTACAAGGCACTCCCTCACAGCCAACATTCCTGCTTCCAGCCTCCCTACGCACCCTGCCTCACCCTCATTCTCCTCACCAGCCCTTGGCTGCATGCCCTCTAAAATGCCTTTTTCCTTCCTAGCTAGAGATCTGTCACTAAAATTCTGCTTTGTTCCAATCTCAGTTGTTATGTACATCATGTTATATTTGCAGCTTCAGGATGTTTGCACTTTGTTCCTTTACAGACTTTGGGCTTTATTCAGAAAATGGATGTGCCTGGAGATCATCAGTAATATTTTGGCACGGGACTCACTGGTGTTTCTGCTCTTACCTTGGAAACATTTTCCACAAGGCAGAGCACTGGATGGTGACTCCATGCCAGAACAGCATTGTGCTGGCTGCGTTGCTATAACTTACCACTGAAAATGACACTCTTCAAGAAAGATTATGTAAATGCAGCTCTCAGTTGTTTGTCAATCCTTGCTGCATGTGTAAACATACGTTCTCACTTTCTGCCGGGGTCTGGTGTGCAACATGACAGCTTCAGGCTGGGATGGCATTAATAGCTGTGCCTTCACAACTGTCACAATAGGCGAGGTGCCACCAGATACAGACGGACTGATAACAGGCCTGGGGTGCCTTTTAGCCACATCACTCAAGACACCAATCCAAAGCATAGTCCCTACTCTGTTTCCCAGCAGCAATTGCTGTAGAGAGGCTACATTGCCAAGGTGTGGGGAGCCTGGAGCCTTAGCATTGCAGCATCTCGCCTGTATGAGACTGACCACCATCCTACATCTGGACCTGGGGCTTGTGCCTCTATTTCTGTGGTCTCTGCTTTACAAATATTCCCAGTCAGGGGAATGGCCAGAGCCCAGGATTATGGTCTGGAGCTGTCCTAGGCTGTAGGTAGCAGTCAGAACAGGGGACAGACGACATGCTGTCCTGATTGCCTTGCCCCTGGAAGGGCCACAGAATCTCTGATGGAGGGCTCAGTCTGGCTTATGGCTGTACAGCAGTACCAGGCACCCTGGAGTCACCCATGTAGAAGAGAACCAAGAGCAGCATGCATCTCAAGGCAACCCTCACCATCTCCAGGATTAGGTCCTGCACTGCCCAAGCCCAGGTGTTCTCCTCTGCTTTCCCATGCATCTGATGTGATGGAAGCAGGATGCAGGGAAGGCCAGCAGGGCTGAGCAGCTCCCTGCTTGCACTAACCCCCTGCGTACACATGCATTAGTTTGCACAGAAACATGCACACACACAAATGTACTCTCACACATGTATGCATATGTGGGTATACATGCAGTCACGGGCACACAGTCCCATGTGGATACACAGGACCCCACATACACACACAAATAGGTTTCTCTTGGTGTCAACTTTTGGTCACTCCGTTTGTGTCTGTCTGACTGTCTCCCTCACCTTTACACAGTGACTCCAGGGATGAAGATTTACATCGATCCATTTACCTACGAGGATCCCAATGAGGCTGTCAGGGAATTTGCAAAAGAAATCGATATCTCCTGTGTGAAAATCGAGCAGGTGATTGGGGCAGGTAGGTGAACTGGGAATGTTGGCCGTGTCCAACAGCACGGTCTTGATGAGGATTTAGCCTTAAATGTACCAGGAAAAGTAACGTGATAAGGTTTTATGCTGAACTACAGCATTCGTGGACTGGCAGGAACATGGTGGTCTCTGGAGCACATCCAGTGTGTCCATAGTGCCCAGTGCTCCTCACCAAAGGATGAGTTCTGGAGTTCACTGCTGGAGCCCCAAGGAGTGGGGTCTCTCAGGAGTTAGGCAGAGCTCTGAAAGGCCAATGAGCCCAACCTATTTCTCTCTGTTCACAGGGGAGTTTGGTGAGGTGTGCAGTGGGCATCTCAAGCTTCCTGGCAAAAGAGAGATCTTTGTGGCCATCAAGACCCTGAAGTCTGGTTACACGGAGAAGCAGAGAAGGGACTTCCTGAGTGAAGCCAGCATCATGGGGCAGTTTGACCACCCCAACGTCATCCACCTGGAGGGGGTGGTGACCAAGAGTTCCCCAGTCATGATCATTACAGAGTTCATGGAGAATGGCTCGTTGGACTCCTTCTTGAGGGTATGATATCCCAGGGTCAGAGGAGGACTGGAGGGAGAGATTCCTTCCCTGTGCCATTATAACTTCTCCTTCATTGCCCACTGGGGAGGTCTGTGGTCTAAGGAAAAGTGGTGGGATGAGGGCTGTCATCTTGTGTGTATTCAAGATTGAACCAAGCCTTACTTTTTGTTTTTTTTTGTACAGTTACATAAATCAAAGGTCCAGGTTAAAAGAAAAAGGAAGTTTTCTCAAGTAATTTGCTGTTCTTTCACTTTCTGTGTAATGGCATCTAGGTCAGGTCGTCCTGTTCAGGTCGAAATGGTATTGGCTGGAGTTGGGCTTGTACATACTGAGCCATGAGTTGATCAGTGATCCTTGTGGTCTCTAACAACTCGGGGTATTCTGTGATTCTGTGTGTTTGTACGCTTGTACTAGAGGAGCATTGCTCGTTTCAGAGCAGCTCCTCCTTTACAGACATGGAGGTGAGTTCTGCCAGATCTTTTACACAGCAGGGCTTCACCTCCAGCTGCTATGTCTAAATATTTACAGGTCTGAGTCTGAAATGAATAATTCACTGTGTGGAATGGATGTTGAATTCACTTGCTTAATAGAAATAGATTGCCCCTTCGGAACCCTTCTGTGCAAGGTGTGGCAGATCTGTCACCTTTGGATGTCAGCAGCCCTCAGTAGTGGTGCCTGTAGGGCATGTGAGAGTGACTTCCAGCTCTCAGCTCACCCCTCTCTTTCTTTGAGAGGGAACTTGTGGTGCTTGTGGCATAGCTGTGTCTTGACATGTGGTATAAACAAAGGCAACTGGCTGTTTGCCCACTCACGACAGGCTGTGGATTTGCACCTCTCACGTGGATTCTTTCCTTTTTTTCCCTAAGCAAAACGATGGGCAGTTCACAGTGATCCAGCTGGTGGGCATGTTACGTGGCATTGCTGCTGGCATGAAGTATCTGGCTGATATGAACTACGTGCACCGGGACCTGGCTGCCCGCAACATCCTGGTCAACAGCAACCTGGTCTGCAAGGTGTCTGACTTCGGCCTCTCCCGTTTCCTGGAGGATGATACCTCTGATCCCACTTACACCAGTGCACTGGTAAAGCCACTTTTCCACAGCAGGAGGGGTGGGTGGGGAAGGAAGGACTGAGGGACAAGTCTCCTGTTGATGTTAAGAACGCTTTTCTCAGGGTACCAACAATGGGAATAATGTACCAAGTAGGAAATACCAATCGAATGAAGGAAGGTCTTCTCTTGCAAGTTTGTGCCCAGTTTTTATTCCAGCAGCTGTTACAGTCATAGCTGTGGAGACCTTCTGCAAACAGCTATGCTTGAAGACTTTCTTGATGCAGTAAGACTGCAGGCAGTAGTTTTCCTTGATACCATCATTTGCAGAAGCGGAGAGCATCACCCCACTGCAATACCCATGAGAGGTGTTCTTGGAAATAACTGTGGACAGGGCTGGGCTGTGATCTGTAGGAAATGGTCCCTTCCAGGTCTTGTGGGGCTGCCAGTGAGAAGATGTCTGGTGAACTGTAACAATGGCTGAATACCTAAACCTGAAACTTTTAATTCTTTTTTTATTCTGCTTCCGAGATAGCTGACAGCAAAAGGATGGGAGGGGGATTCAAACAGAATCGGTTTCATTTTTTCCAATTTCACAGTCGTTCATTTTTCTACAAGAATACTGCCAGCACAGTGGACATTTTGACGTGCCAAGGATTACTATACCTGTAGGCAGGTGGAAGGAGCTGGGCTTGGTTAATATGGCAGAAAGAAAGCTGAGTGGCCCCTTATACGTGATCTGTAGTACTTGAAGAGCTGCTAGGAAGGAATCAGAGCTGAACTGTTTTCATTGATACCATATGATGTAAACAAGGGGCAATGGACAAAATTGAGGCATTCAAGTTGAATTATAGGAAAAGCTGCTTCCCTGGGGGGTTGGTGCAGCCCCAGACAGGTCACCAGGCAGGTGGGGGAGATCATCAACCCTGAAGGCTGCAAGAGCTGGCTGGACAAAGTCATTCCTATCCTAGTGACAGGGATAGTTCTGAGGTTCTTCTAGGATTTTATTGGTATATCAGACAAAAATATTTTGGACTCATCTCTTTCACCTGCTCTTTCTTTTTCTGCTGCTATCTTTTCTGAGTTGCTTTTTTTTCCTTTGCAGGGTGGGAAGATTCCAATACGGTGGACAGCACCTGAGGCAATTCAATACCGAAAATTCACATCAGCCAGTGATGTGTGGAGCTATGGAATTGTCATGTGGGAGGTGATGTCGTACGGCGAGCGGCCTTACTGGGATATGACCAATCAAGATGTGAGTTGTTAGGAAACCAGGAGCAGGAACACTGAAAGCAAGAGCAGATTGCAGTGCGGAGACGTGGTTGTATCTAGACACAGCCTGTGGCATGTCCAGAACCTTCTCTGTCATGGGAGAGGTGCCCACGGTCAACATCTTCCAGGGTTCTTGTTATACTGTCTCTTTGATGAGCTGTCCTTCATGCTTTCTAGGCCTCAGATACCCCCAGGATAAAACATCAAGGTCTTGGGTAGACCCTTCGGTGTGCAGAAGGCTTGTCTACCTCTCTTCTGCAAGCCTGGGTATGAAAACCTTTTTTCCACAGCATCTTCCTGACCTCCAGTTTGTTTCAGAACTGCCTCTGGGCAGTAAGTTAGGACCCTCTCTACTGCCACCTCTATTTCTGTCATTCTACAGGCTCTTCAGTCTTTGGGCTTCCCACCTGGCCCTCACAACTCCTCCCACCCCAATGACAAACTGGACGTTCTTCAGGTCAATACAACTCCATCCACACCATGTCAGGTTCAGAGAAGGGCAATTCCCTCCTCAGTGCCTGGTGGGGAATTTGTTGAAACAAATCCCTTATGGCTGAAGCATTGCTATTCATGGCCTTTTCCCAGCATACCAATAAAATCTTTGCATCAGTTCTGTGTACCAAAGAGAAGGATGTTAATTGTTAGGCCTTTCTCAGAAAGGCCACTTCCCATTCGCATTTGGGTTTCATTACCCCTTTCAGTTTCAAGCATTTACTGTAGACAGCTCGCTGCCCTGCTCCCTACCTTGGCATCCTGCCGTGCACTTGGCACTCTGCTGTCCCACACCCATGTCACTGTGCTCTCCCTTCTATCTCTTCTCTTGCAGCTTTCTCCCTCCATCACACAGCTGGTGGGGATGTCAGAGCCCATGCCCATCTCCTCAGCACAGCTTGCTGTATGCTGGCTGCTCCCCTGCCTCACCAGCCTCTTCTCCCCCTTCTTGTGCCGCGGGACATTGTGCCCCAGAAGATGTCACCACTTAATTGCTACTGATGCTCCCTGTGAATTAGCACATGGCAGACACTCGCTGCAGTTTAGCCTCCTGACCCCAGGGTGTGAGAGTCTGAGGAAGCAAGGGAAGGGAAAAGGGATGGAGAGTACAGGCTGTGCCCCCTCGCGGGACGTAACTGCTGGCTGCAAGGTGGGCAGCAGTTTGGGAAGTCATTCAGTCAGTGGCAGAGCCATGTGCTTGATGGCTGCATGGACTCTCCCCAGTCCTTCCTCAGGAGGGTGTCTTGGGTAGCTCACCAGAGGAGATTTCGGTCCTAAGAAACGTGCTAGACAAAGCTATGGTGGCTGTAATCAAGGAGTGAAAACAGACAGAGATGTTGAGATCCTTCTACCAGAGTAACAGGGAGCTGAGATTGCTCTTGAGGAAGATGCCCTCAAGACCCTGTATTTTCCCAGGTTCTGTGGTGCAGCAGGGAGACACCAAAGAGGCATCAGGCAAAGCTGTCTTGTCACCATGACAATCACCCTTAGGAGCTAATAAAAGGATCATTAAGAAGTAAACGAGTGCCACTTTGGCCCACTCCTCCATTCAGGGATGAAGATGTTATTGCCACTCTGTTGATTTCTTTTCCTCTCGTTGCAGGTGATTAATGCTATTGAGCAGGACTATCGGCTGCCACCCCCTATGGATTGTCCAAATGCTCTGCACCAGCTAATGCTTGACTGCTGGCAGAAGGATCGGAACCACAGACCCAAATTTGGACAGATTGTCAACACTTTAGACAAAATGATCCGAAATCCCAATAGTCTGAAAGCCATGGCACCTCTCTCCTCTGGGTATGCATACTACCTTACTGTTATCTTTTGGCTTCTGTTTGCAGAGGAGCTGTTGTTTGTGGCCTGGTAGGCACCATCCTTGCATCTCTCCTGGGTAGCTGTTTTAAAGACCACTTGACCTATGTTGTTTGCTCCTTTATAGAGGATCTCTATATGATGAAAGATGTCAAGGTCGCTCTTGTCCCTCTCCACTGTACTGAGTAATGCTGGTCCAAGTCGTTCCAGCTGATGGAGGTGCAGAAATACATGTGGCTTACTTTTTGTTGCTTGTTGTGATCATTCTCTCTTTCTTGTTTCAGGGTTAACCTCCCTCTACTTGACCGCACAATCCCAGATTATACCAGCTTCAACACTGTGGATGAATGGCTGGATGCCATCAAGATGAGCCAGTACAAGGAGAGCTTTGCCAGTGCTGGCTTCACCACCTTTGATATAGTATCTCAGATGACTGTAGAGTAAGTGCCCAGGCTTCTAGTCCCAAAGCACAAGGAAAAATAGTTCAACAAGAACTGATCACTAATTGAATTTATTTTCTTTTCATATTGTCTTAAAGAACTTGTTACCTTGTAGACCCACTTCTGGTCTGTTCATTTTCTGCAGAACTGTCTGTGTTCTGCAGACAGTCCTGTGTCCAGACTTAGTCTATTTATTGCTCTGTATCTGCAGAATTCTGTCCCATGTTCTCACACTGCATATCCCCACTGTGAAAATGAAAACTGCCATTAGTGTCTCCAAAACCCCTCCACGGAACAAATGGAGATTTCATGATGGCATCAGGCACTTCTCCAACCACTGTAGTATACTTCAGGACTCCACAGTCCTCTTGCATGTATGGCTTATTGGTGAAGGAGACAAACATGCTACAGAAAAAATTCCGGTTAGGAAAGGCCTCTGGAAGTCCACGTGGTTTTACTTTGTTCTGAATTGTCCTGTATGCACAAAAAACTTTCCTCAGTGGCAAAATTTTAGCAAGTTCTTCAGAGGAAGCAGGCAGCTGAAATCCATTTGTGGTAGTTTTTGAAGTCCCTTGGGGCTAACTGGGGCTTTGATGCCTCTCGGGAAAGATTTGTAGTTGGTTGCAGTTAGCTTTAGAAACCCTTGCCAGGAAAGCACCAAGCATTAAAGCCATCTGTAAGTGCTGTGATGTTTCCATGCCTGGTAACCAGGAAGGTTTCTTGGAATTGATGCCTTATTTCACACTTTAGAACTATCACTCAATCAGAATGCATTTGCACAAACAGCCAAACTGATCTTTTTTGGCTTTTTGCTCTTACTTGCTGCCAGGAAATTCACGTGGCAATTCTGACTGTTTCAGTGTATCCATGGTACAGCCCCAGAGCCATGGGGGTGATTCTGGCACTGTGTAGGCTGTGTTCATGCTACAGGAAGAGAGCCCTTAAAATCTGAAGGATAACGAAGGAGAACTTTGACCAAACTGGGACATCAGACCCACACCACAACCGAACCCTGCCAAATTTGGTGGGTTCTATGCAGTATATCTTTTACAGGTATTGCAGCCAGGCTAGTGAAGTCAGCGTTTTTCTTGGATGTGCTCAGTGTCCATTAAATGCTGCTTTTCCCAGTACCTTAGCACGTGCCTCACAGTATCTTCCAAGTCCTCTCTGTGTGCCTTCAGTGTGATCACAAGGGTGCCCTCAGCACATTTCCATGTTCCCATCAGTTTTGACAAACCTCATTCCCACATTTCTGACCTGGTTGGCTGGACAGAATAATAGAGATGATAGTCCAAGTCCTTTATCCTTGGAAGATCTTTCTACAACATTACTTGTGACCACTTTCCAAGGAATGTTGGTCTTTGCAGAAGTAGCTGATCGTGTGTCAGTGGAACTGAACTGCCATAAGACCTTCTTTTCTTGAAATTGGGATAGCCAGCAAAGTTTTAAATGTTTACTGGAAACTACTTCAGTGTACCAAATGCAGGTGGTTTCAACACTGATCTACTTGAACCTAATGAGGTTCAACAAGGCCAAGGTCAAGGTGTTGCACATAGGTCAGGGCAATCTTGGGTATGAGTACAGACTGAGAGAGGAACTAATTGAGAGCATCCCTGTGGAGAAGGACTTGGGGGTCCTGAGGGATTAAAAGCTGGATGTGAGCCAGAGTAAAGACTTTTTTTTTTTTAATTCCCAATCAGAGTAAAAGCAAAATTCAAATTGCCAGACTCTTCCAATGGGGAATATTCCCTTTTCCTAGCTCAGCTTATTTGGCAGCACGGAGAAAAAGAGCAGCAAGGCAAGTAGTCACTGTGACAGGCACAGACCTGGTGCCACAGTTGTGTAGTGCACTAACAGGTTTCCAGTTGCTTTGCTGAGCAGAAATTTGAGTGGCAGCAAAGCTGTGGCTTGGGTGCTCACTGTCCCACCACTGTCAGATGCTGAAGGCTGCTTCAGCAGTGCTCTGCAGCCAGAACATGTCAATCTGTGGCAGAGATCCATCCTCAGCTTTCCTTCTCGTGCCTCTTTTGTTTGACCAGAAAGAGACAAGGTGTGGAGCAAGCACTAAAGCTCATTTGCCACTTATTCTAAAGGATTTTCTCCCACATTTCCTTGGAGTTCCTGTTTGCTCTGTTTTCCCCATTGATGCCCACTTCTTACAATAAAATTCTGTTCCTAACACTGAAGGAAAGGGAAAAGGCAACTGAAAATCCTTAAAGTAAGGCATGAGTGGCATCTTAAAATGCCATCCATTCTCTGATAGGAAGATTCATGACTGAAATTTATCTACCAGCTGGGAGATGAGTAGCAAACTCAGCTGGAGTGATCACAGATAGCACTAATGCAGAGTAACACTCGTGCTCTTGGTGTGAGCTTTATCTTCCCCAGATGCCTAATATCCATCAAAAACAGCAGCAGTGCAAAAATCAGATTGCCACGCTTCAGCAAAGAGGATAAGTAGCAAAAGTGTGTCACTTCATGGCCTCATCAGAGCAGTGTGGTAGATGTGGTACGTAGGGACGTGGCAGGGTGAGCAGTATTGTTGGGTGATTGTACTGGATGATCTTAGAGGACTTTTCCAACCTTAGTGATTCTGTGACTCTGTGATAATGCAGGAGTAACAAGTGCACTCATCACGTTTACTGAGGGAGTAACATTAGTGTATCACCTCCTGTCTGTCCATCTCCAAGGATGGAAAAACAGATTTCTACTTCCTGTCTCACAAAACAGGAGAGAGAATCCAAGCTTGCAGGAATCCAAACAATAAAAGGATTGAAATCGTATGGCTTTTCCAAGACCAGTTCACATACAAGCAGTGAGCAGAGCATTGCATTGGCACTCAGCATTGAGGTTTCCAGTGCTTTGGGGATGCTGCAGTTATACTGAAAATGCAAAGACTGGGAAGTTCAACCAGGAGAAGAAAAGGCAGAAGAGTGGAGGTTTCACCTAGCTCTCACTCATCCATTGCATTTGTGGAATAAGTGCTACAGATGCAGTCTGGAGACTGCAGCTCTCAGTGTAACACACTCCAAGGGGATGCTCATGCATAGCCTTGTTCTGATGTGCTTTGTGATCTTTGCTGATGTTAATGTGGTGTTTGTTTCTTTCCTCCCAAAGGGACATTCTACGAGTTGGGGTCACTTTAGCAGGACACCAGAAGAAAATTCTGAACAGTATCCAGGTGATGAGAGCACAGATGAACCAAATTCAGTCTGTGGAGGTTTGATAGCGACATGTCCTCCTGCTCCACTTCCTTGAGGCCCTGCTCCCCTCTGCCCCTGTGTGTCTGAGCTCCAGTTCTTGAGTGTTCTGCGTGGATCAGAGACAGGCAGCTGCTCTGAGGATCATGGCAACAGGAAGAAATGCCCTATCGTCGTCAACGAGAAGTCACCAAGAGGTGAAACAATGGAAAACAATGGAAAAAGGGAACAAGAAAAGACAGCTATTTTGAAAACGTACAAACAGTGAATTATTTTTAAATAATAATAAAGCAATTGCAGTCTTGAAAAGGGCTCCAAGACCAATGGGAGTCTCCAAAGGAAGAGAATAGAGCAGCTTCATCTATTTCCTCTTGCACAAGGGTTGCTGCAGCTGGGCCCAGACACCTCTGGAGTAATGAGACTTTTCAAGAAGATGAATGCAAAGAATGGTCACGAGAAGCACTTCTCTTGCTCACACGGGATGGCAGCTCTGGGAATGCCCAGCAGTCCTTCCTGAAAGCCCTGTTGGCGAATCGAAGAGGAGAGCTGAAGCTCTTTGGTGCTGTGGAACCAAGTGCATCTCAGAAATTGTTGGACTTCTACAAAAGCTGAAGACATTCTTTTTTTTTTTAAACAAGTAAACTGATACTAGAAGAGGCTGTTTCCGTCAAATGAGAAGGAATCTGTAACACTGGGGCGGGGGGTGGGGAATGGGGAAATCAGTCCTTTTTACATCTCTTTATTTTCTCTTGTCATGGAACAGTTTTGTGAGTGACAGTTTCCTAAGGGTCCGTCCATCCACCCTCCAATGGCATCATTGTTTCATACATATCATATGCACAAGACTTATAGTGATGTCCTCACTCGATGCCAATGATCTTTCCCCAGAAGACTTCCCAAGTACAGTATGTAGTAGATTTTGATTACAAATGCTGATGTGTACCTTTATTTTTCGGTTGTCATTGTTGGGAGATTCGTCCTTTTACCTTCCTTTGTTAACACCAATTGGTGAGTTTGGGGTTGGAATTTTTTTGGTCAATTGGGGTTTGTTTGTTTGTTTGTTTTTTTAACGAAAAGGAAACGACATTTCCAAGCATCATATCATTCAAGAACTTAAATCCTTTCCTTGCGGAAGGAAAAATTGCTTATTGACAATATGCCAGGAGAAAAAGTTTTTTATATGCACATTTCCTCATGTTTGCTTGTTTGTTATTTTGCAATTCGTTTCAACCTGACAGGTGTTTCTGACTGTCGGGTTTCCTGTTGTGTGCTGAGATGAAATGACTGCCTGCTCAGTTCAGGGTTGTGATGAGCAGTATTATGGAAGGTTTATTGGTTTCGTTTTATGGAAGGGAGGGAAAGATGGGAGGGTAGTTGTGTTTTGAGTGGGAATGATGGCTGTTGGAGCCCCTTGGAGATGTCAAGGTTGGCTGGTGCACATGGTTTCTAGTTGCAAGGTTGTGGATGCTTCATACTGTAACCAAGCTCTGTGGTGGTGCTTTGTGCCCTTTGGACACGCAGTCCCTTCGTTAGCCAATGCCCAGTTGGCTCTGAGCATCATCTCAGCCTGTTGCCTCTAGGAGAACATAGGAGAGCAAACAAAGAGTCCAGGTCTCTGTAGGAGAATGCCATGGGTGAAGTTCAATGGCCAGTTGGTGGGTTTATAAATAACTGAAATAAATACTTTAGTTACTGGACAGCTCTTTGGTATGTGTAAATACCACCAAACAAGTGCAGGGCGAATAGAAATTATAAGAATGGGATTGTTCTCCCTGTTCAGCACCACCTCATGTCTTCTGAAACATACCTACCAGCCCCCATGGTAGGGTTCATCTGCCCACGTGTGGCATATTTGCATACATCTGAACCTCTGTTGATAAACCCTCCTCTGCCACTGCCATGTCCTTCATGGAGTCCTGAGCTCACGTTTGGCAGCATGGGGTGTTGGAAAGGCATGTTCACTGGGAGCTGATTTGCTGTACTGTCCAGGAGCTGAATCCAAGAGGAAAGCTGTACATGGAACTCCCAAGCTGTCTAGACCTCTGTGGCCAGACATCCTCTTTCTAGATAAGTGGCCATTTATAAAGTACTCAGCATTTTCTGCTTTCAGATCAGATCAGATGGGGAAGCACAAATAAGTGGCAGCAGAGCATTCCCTGTAAGTGAGAGTTACTTCTCTGCTAGCTCCTTTACTTGCCCTACTGCCTCCTTGGGGGCAGAATCTGTTACAGAGGGGGTTTGGAGTGAGTGGACAACAGGTGTTGCATGCAGGTAGGACCTGGACATTTCAGCTGTCCTATATGCAGTGTGTTTAGCGTGTGTATCTAGCTGACGGGATGCTTTGAATGCCCTTGAATTCAAAAAGCACTGCTCCAGATCATGAAATGAACTCAGTTTTAAAGAGCAGGATGCAAAAACTGACAGTGTCAACTAAACAAAGCGTTTTCAGAGGGCACACAAAGTAAAGGAGAATCTTCTCCTTGCCACCTGTCCCATAGAACTGCTCACGTGGGGGTGCCTGTTTTGCTTTGTTAAAGCTGTACTTTAACAAGGAGTGGTTGTCAGCTCCCAGAGGCATGGCTTTCCCAAAGGTCTTGGAAGCTGTTTGGTGACAGTTGGGGCTGAGGGAAGCAAGGTGCCATGCCAACCCATCTAACCACAACCAACCAACTACTTTATGTACAAGGGAGCTTTGCAGGACAAGGAGAGCTGTCTGACTCACAGACTCACCAGCAAATTCCTATGGGGCAGCCATGTGGAAGGAGCACGTGATGCCCTTCAGTTGTCTTTTCTCAGACAACTCTTGGTTGTTCTGTGCCATCGGTGCATGTGTGCTTATAGCACGGAGGAGCAGTGGCCAAGCAGTGTCCTTTCAGCCAGTCAGGCTTGGAAGGACACTTCAGGTTATTTGTCTCAGTGCACTGAATCTCCTCACTGAACTGCATTAAACACGTCTACCTACCAGACCCAACCCACTGTGAAAGAAGGGAGCACACAGAGCTCGGTGCCACAGCAGCTGTCTGCAGGATAGTGAAAGCACATCCTTATCTCCTCCTCTGACCAAAAAAATCGCATGGTGTCAGTATTACAACAATACCCTCCCATCTATTTATATCAGGCATTGCTGCAACATCTGTCTGTGTTTGTACAGGACTAATGGAGAATGAGATCTAAAATGGAAATGATCCATAAAACACTGCAATTTTCTGCATCCCTACAGCTTTCCAGGGAGGATGAGGAACCGAGTTCCTGTTAAGTACCTTGGTTGTAAATTATTCTGGTGCATGCTCCAGTGGACAGCGTAGTCACTGAAGTGACTTTAATGTTTTTACTTCATGGGTATCAAATGTACTGCTATGAAATATGAGTATAATGGCAAAATTCAACAAACAAGGGGAAAACGGGGAAAAGTCACTTGCTAACATTTACACTGTGAAATAGTTGTGCATATGCATGTGTGCATGTGTGAATACTTAACAAAACTCATCACCATGTTATTTTTCAGGCAGCTTGTTGCAATTTTCAGATTTTCCCTCCATCTTTCAAGCTACCTCCAAGACCTACTCTTCTCCTCCACTGTTGCCCATTGCCATCTGCTGCCGAGGTCACGTGTCTTGTGATGGCATCCAGTAGAAGAGCTGAGAAAGATGCTAAGTTGAAAATATGTTAGCTGGCCAAGTTCAAATCACACAGAACATCATGAATATGTGGATAGTAGAAAGGTAAAGGATTTTCCCACAATACTGTGCTTTATGGGTCACTTTCAACCCTCTACCTGGAATTAACAGCAAAGGGAAAAATAGAAAGAACAATGAACTTACAAGGTATGACACTGCCACGAACTACTCAGCAGCTGTGGGGACAGAGGCACAGGGCACTACAGACTGCACTCCCCCTCCACAAATTATCTTCCTTTCTCCCCTAAGGTCCCAGAATTTCATGAACTTGATGTAGATTGGCAGCTTGCAGCAGATGAAGATCTGTTAGTTATCATCTGACTCCTTCTCTCCATTGTATTGTCATTACCATGCAGTAGGTTTCATTCTCTCTGCGGGGTCTGGGTCATTGTTGCTGTCCCAGGGTCTGGCAATTTTGCAGCATTGCTTTAATATTATATTTCAAAGGCAGAGCATTTTATCCCCCAACTCCATGGCAGCCACTGTGCAGCAGAGCCATCCTGTTGGTGTTGTTGGACCAGTTAGCATCAGAGCTTGTACTCTGCTGCATCATTAACAGTTACATCCTCTAATAATGCAATAAATCTGTGTCTGTCTTGGTTTTATGAATCCAAAACATATGGAGAATATATTTTAGTCTATATTTTCTTCATCTTCCTTTCCATGTGTCTAACTCATGGATGATTTATTGTAGGTATTTTCTGTCTTAACATTTAACAAGTTCTTCACATATAGGATTCAGCATTTTGTCCTTCAGAGTTCTAAGAACAACTGATGTAACATCAGCTTCATTGTCACAGTCTGTGGCAGTTACCCAGTGCAAATAAAAACACCCTAAAATTTATCTTCTTTGCTGTGTTCCACTCCAATCTCTTAGTGAAACTGGTGTTCGAAGTGCTTTCAGCTCTAGGATCAACAGTCCTTTACGCCCAGCAATTAAACTAAATTTTATTTTAGGTGGTCCTCAGTGTTCAAACAGTTGGCCTCAACGATCCTTATGGGTCCCTTCCAGCTTGGGATATTCTGTGATTCTGATGTGCCCTCAGAATTGCAGCCATCTTCCCTTGCATTGTCTGCATACAGCCACATTCTGTGTTGTATCTTCAGTCTGTGACTTGAGCAGCAGTGCCATCTGCTTACAATGTTGGTTCCACTGTGTTCACAATTCAGTGCACTTCTGCCACTGGCTTTTCATGAGCACTGACCACAAAAATTATCTTCTGTGCTGCTGATTTCATTTTGCTATCGCTGAGAGCTACTGGAGTTCTCCTACTATGCAAAAATATATAGATATATATTTCTTTTTCGCTTCAGACACACTTTGGCCTCATCTTTGGAATTCTTCAGGATGAGTCATCTCCAGGATAATTTTGCTTCTTGTAACCATTGAACCCATCCCAGAAAGAGCATACCACTTCTGTCCGTGTGTACTTCCAAAGTCCTCCATGAAAACTCCCTGCATCATACAAATATTTCCTGGAATTTGATTTACTGCTGTACCTCTGTGCTATTTCTGCACTCTCAAATGTTAGCTGCAGAGATTTTGGACTAGAAAATGAGACATCATCTCTACCCTTTGTCTTTGTATTCTCCACTGTCCTACAAATGACTCAGCAGCTTCTCACCCTTGTTCTCAGTTCTGTGGGAGATTTGCAGTTCTCTGCAGCCCTGTGCTTTGTGGGATAGCTGCTACGCACACGTAATATGGCCTGATCCCTGACTCATTTCTCCTCTGGCAGTTGGATGTTCACAGTTTCCTGTTTCCTGATTGTCATTCAGAGCTCCACAGGTTTTAAGTTGTGTCCCTCATCTTTTCCAGGAAATTCATTCTGCTTTTGTGAAAGAAAATTAAATAAATAAATGAAAGAAAAAAGAAAAGAAAAACAAAAAGAAAACAGAAGATACTTGTTTGATCCTTTTCCAGCTGTATATTTCAGGAATTTTTCAGTTGTTTTAACTAGCTTCTACCTCTACCTCCAGGGTCAGTCTTCAGCACCTGCTGAAAGAGAAAGCACGACAGTCAAGTACTTCTTTCCCCCGAAATTATCCTTCTGTGCTTCCTACTCATTGGTTCCAGTCTGTGGTCATCAGGCTGGCTTAAGAGGTTGGGAGTCAGCACCATACCCCATCTGAACAGTTCCTTGTGTATGATGGACACCATCCTGGGGCTGGTGGTCTGGCAAATGCACACTCTTGCTTGGCTTTTGATTTTAGAGAATGAATGAAGAGACTCTTGATTGCTAACAAATGCTGGCACTCATGAGAGTGTTGTTATGAGTCTGGAGATGTCTCGTACTGAATTCTCAAAGGGAGGAAACTAAGAGATGCAGAAAAGGGCTGTGGGAACAGCCAGAAGTATTTGGAAATATTAAATTTTGAATTTAGGTCTGACTGAGGTAAACAGTGATAAGAAATTTCATGCCATTAAATAAGGAAAGATGTGGTAAAGGTGAGTAAGAAGGAGCCACTTTCTCTCCAAATGCTGATGAAATGAAATACTCTATGACACAAATCACAATGATTGAATGCTGGAACTCACTGCTGCAGGATGTTGACAGTAAGAATTAGATTCAAAGTATGACAAATTTATATAAGTAAAGTTTGTATTAGCCTCCTCAACACAAAAATACCTCTTCTGTTCTTTCTGGGTCACAGATGCCGCTGTCTGCCCTGGGAGCTGTGGGTGCCCCATCCCTGGCAATGCCCAATGCCAGGCTGGAAGGGACCCTGGGCAGCCTCATCTGCTGGGGGCAACCATCACTCAGCAAAGTGTTGGAATCTCTGCATTGGATATTGGCTCAGCCTGCACGAGCAGTGTGCTGGTTGCATGCTTATCCAGTCATGAGTCCAAATGGACTCACACACGTTGACTCGAGGATGAAAATTCAGGAAAGGAGCCTGGGACAGGTTCTAAAACAGACAAAGAGGTATCAGTGTAATGTAGTCATTCAGACATTCACACACTGGGCTGCGTGCATGCAGTGAAATCCCAGAGGTATCCAAGAGCACACACTGAGTGCTGGGGCCTCCAGGACAACGTGCAAACAGGTGCTGAGTGCAAAGTTCTGTTGTTGAGTGCTGACCCAGTTCTGAAGCTGAATTTGTTCTCTGTGTCGTAAGGACAACTTAGTTCCCAACAAAACTCATGTCACTTAGGATACTTTGGTAGCATAAATAAAAGCTATTATGATTTATTTCCCTCTTCAGTATAGCCTGCAGACCCTTGCAAGCTATGGGAGATGATGAAAGGCACACAGTGCTTGGTGCTCTTGTATTGCCTTCAGATCTGTCTCTCATCTTCAGTATAACTCTGATCTTTCTTCAGGAAACCATCAGCTTCTAGCTGATGGTTTTATAATTTCTCTTATAAGCAACTCACCTTGAGGACATGGAGTTTTCTTTTAAGCTGTTCAACAGTGAAAGGAAGCGAGCGACCCAGCTCACCCTTCCCTGGATCAACCATGTGCAGAATGGACAGACACTGGGGCAAACCAGGGACTGGAGGTTTGCATCTGTTCCTTCACTTGTGGATACATAGACACTTCATCAGAAGGTACTCTGCTGAATGCCCTCCTCTTGTGACTTCATCCGTTCTGCACACTGTGATCCTTATATCCCTGTTCTATCTAATTGCTTGATCCCTGGCATCAGCGCAGTCTGCTCTGCATGCTTTCCTTGTCCTCTGTCCCTTTCCCAGTACAGGAAGGCTGGATGGATTGCTTAGGTTTGGGTCAACATCAAGGATTCCCTTTGTTGGACCTGGCTCAGCACATCTCTGCAGTAAACGTGTATCCAGCTACTTTTCTTCTGATGAAAAGATCCCACTCTCCCTGTCCCTGGAAACATCATCTTCACATCCCAGATCTTCCAGGAGAAAGGAGGAGAAATATATATAAAACTGAGGCAAGAGTGCTAAGATCGTTGGCCATGGAACAGTTCAAGGCAGAGGGCCCAGCACTACCTCCTAGGGCGGCTTTCAAAAAATGGTCATGCCCTCAATGGGCAATTCTCTAGGACTGAAACCCACTCCTAAAGTCTCTCACAGGAACCTATTTTCGTGGTGTCTCATGTCAAAGGAAACCTTCGATTGATATGGAGCTATGAACAGCTCAGCTGTAGAGTTGCTTTTCTTCTGTTTGTCCAGAATTAGCTCAACAGAGAAACCCTTTTTAAGTTTTGTGGGAGTGTCCAATTGGTTGATGCCAGGGCAAAAAAAGTAGATCTTTCTGGAGAAATGATTGGGGTGTCCCAGGTAAACCTGTGCTGGGTTTGACTTGATGATCTTAAGGGTCTTCTCTAACCTAAATGGTTCTGCAGATCTGTTAGGGCTGGTAGTGTTTGGTTAATGGTTTGACTTGATGATCTTCAGAGTCTTTTCCTAAATGATTGTTTTCTATTCAGTGATCCTCACTCACTTAGCCAAACTGTGCTCTGGGTATGACACAGGGGAGTGTAACTGGGACCTGAGTCTTCTATTCAAGGTGAGGTGGGCTCAGATAGTCAAAACACCCTCTGAAGCCCCAGATATCTTGCATCTATGGGCCGCTGAGGAGCTGAAGAGCTAACATAGCTGCCTGTGTTTCTGCTTTTTAGGGAGGATCTGTCCTAGCTCAACAGTCAGACCTCAGGTTGGCAGGGCAAGGGAGAAAGTAAGAGGGTCTTGGAGGGAAGCCTGAGGTGAAGTCTGAGAGATGAGATTTGTGGGGAACTATGACTGTGATGTAAGGAAGTTTGTAGGGAGATTTTGCCAGGCTCTGAATTCCTCACGATTTGGAAGGATCTGACAGTTTAGGATGGGGGAATTATGTGTACCGTTCAACCACCCCAAACCAAGCATGTCTAGTCAACACCACATCTTAACCATCTCCCCAAGTCCAAGGATCCATCAGCTGGGCTCCAGGGGCATCCCCAAGCCTGGTTTCCTACTATTCTTCATCCTGTGTGTTGGCCATGGCCCTGCGGACAATGGAACACTTTTCATGACAGTATTTGTATTTTTTTAATTGTGAATGGGGAGATAGTGTGCAGGTCCTTGTTACACAGGGATGTGTCTTCCATTCAGATCAGGGCTTCCCCTGGCTTCGTCAGATGTCTTATCGATGTTACTGAGAAAAATAAAGAAAGAAATAAATCAGATGTATTTATAAAGGAAACAGAAACCCGCTGCTCCAATGCCTTTGTAGGAGTATTTTTAACAAAACATTTTTTCAAAATAAATGTGAATTGTAAAGTTTGAAGCATTTGCTTGTGGCTTTCTTTTCTAGGTGCTCTGTCAAACTTTCAGCCTTCCCAAGAATTCTGCTTTAGAGTAAATACAGATATTAATAACCTAAGGGTTATTGATTTCTTAGGAGAAAAACATGCCCCGAATGGGCTGTCCAAAGCTGAGAGTGGTCCAATCCTGGAGTGCCCAAGGCCATGGATGGGCCCCAGGTAGCCTGAGGTGGTGGGGGGCAGCCAGCCCACAGCAGGGGTTGGAATTGGGTGGGTTTTGTGCTCCCTTCCAACCCAACCATTCTATGGTTCTATATGATTTACAGTAGAGCACTATGGAGGGGAGTAACACTGTCCAAATATGAAACTGGTCATACCTGTTCTTCTTCCAGGCTGCTTACTTGCTTTCAGAGCAAACCATTAACAAGAAATCTCAGTTGGATAGATCTTGTGTTTAAACTTGATCTTCCTAAGCTGTAAGCTTTTCCTTTTCTGACCCACAAAGGGAAGTTTCCAGGATAATGCTGTTTCTGCCTTCTGTCATCCATTCTCCAAGTAACTGGTTGCTATTTGAAAGCCAGCTGCTACAAAATGAGCAGTGAAATGCATAGCTCAAGTTCCCCTCTCCTTTCAACAAACAGCAGCCCAAAATCTCCCTCAAAGCTTCACTGCTGCATTCCATGGAGACTGAGTGGTTCAGATTTCCCTCCCATCACATTGATGCAAGCCATGCATAAGTCAGTGAGTATTAGTGAGGAAGGGCTCGATGAGAAACTGCTGTGCAATCAGAATCTACCACTAGAGTTGTGACTTCCAAAAGGGATAGTTACCAAAAGAATGGCATTAGAGGGAGATCTGCCACTACATCTCAGCTCTCCCTGCAGATGTGGCCTAATTAGGGAAAATTTCTTCTCAGGAGGAGTGGTGATGCTCTGGCACAGCTGCCCAGGGAGATGGCAGGGTCACCTTCCCTGGAGGTGTTCCATGTGGAGATGTGGCACTTGGAGATGTGGTCAGGGGGCATGGAGGGATGGGTTGGGGTTGGACTGGATGATCTTAGCAGTCTTTCCAACCTTCTGATTCTACGATTCTACTACGAACCCTCAACACATCTTAATTCTTGTGGTAGTCTTAGGCATGCTTCCCCAAAAGGACCACATACAGTTGGTTAAATGCTTATTGGTTTCTTAAGAGCCTCCATACATCTGCATTAAAACTGCTGTGGTTGATGCTCTCTGCGGCAGTAAATTGTCAGGTCAAGGTCTTCACAGCCTCATTCAGGATCACACCTTCTTTGTGCAAAAGGCATTGTGTAGGAGGCTTGGCACGAGCTTTGAGGCTGCAGAAATATCTGGTAGGAATCCCCAGACTGAGTTACCATAAAGGATTTCTCTTTAGCTCACAGATATATCATATCTGCTCTGAATATTTTATGCCTGTTTGCCTGCTTCACTCCTGTAAATTTTTTATGGATTATTTCTTTACGTTTTCATATCAGGAGCCCTTTAATTTACTGCTGACAGCAGTGATTCCTGTGCTGTTTGGCTGATGAATATCCTTTCTGATATAATGTTTGTGTCTGACACTGCTTTACAGCATGCATGAAATTTTAATTTCTCTTTGCTCAGCTCCAGGTTTGCTTTCTCCCTTGGCACAATTCAGTGAAGCCTTTGTAGTTCTGCTCACTCACAGATGCATTCATTTCTCTTTCCCATTTAATTTCCCGTTTGTCTGTGTGCTTCTGCCAGGTTTTCCCCTTATCTGGTGCTAGCCAGAGCTCTGAAAAAAATACTTCTGCCATTTTTTGAATGTGTCAGTGCCATAAATGTATAAAATATGATATTTTGAGCTTGTATCCCAGGTATGCTGCTTTCTTTCCTTGGCTTTTCCTGATCTGGAAACTTTACCATAATCATAGAATCGCAGAACCATTAAGGTTGTAAAGATCTCTAAGACCATCCAGTCCAGCCCCAACCCATCCCCACCATGTCCAGTAACCACGTCCCTCAGTGCCACATCTATAATGGTTGCTCATCCTCCAAGTATTAGATACAACCCTGATTATTTGGTACGTGGTGAGGCGTTTTTCTTAAGGCATTTTTTCCATTGTCTGCACAACTTCTTTGCATATTCATCTCCCTCTTCCATACGTCTTTATTTTTGTTCCACAATTTTGAGACCATTTTGCCTTGTAGCTTTATGTTTTCTCTGCTTTCCTCTAGATCACCTTCACTTTGTACATCCTGTGCCTACCAGTTTTGTTCATACTTCTGCCAGCAATATAATTGTGTAAGCCTTGGTTGTTCTCAACAAAGCTCCCTCAAATGTGCTTTAAGTAGAAGAACGTGATAAAAACTTTGACATTTCAGGTCATTTCAAGGATGTCTGCAGCACAGAGCAGCGTATGTTCCCACAGCAACACAACATTGTGTGACATTCTAGGACAGAGTAAGGGGATAGAAGGACAGAGCTGATGGTGGTCTCCAAGCAGTGGCAGCCCATAAAGTATGTATGAAGCAGCTCAGTTTTACCATGGAATTATGGAATCACAGAATGCTTGGATTGGAAGGGAACTTAAAGCCCATCCAGCACAACCCCTGCCGTAGGCTGGGTGCCCCCCACCAGCTGCCCCGTCCATGGCCTTGGGCACCTCCAGGGGTGGGGAATCCACAGCTCTGTGGGCAGCAGTGTCAGTGCCCCACCATAGCTGGGGTATGTTTCTGGGGGAAGAATAAAAGGACCCTGGAAGTTGTGCCTCCTCCAAGACCTCAACTCGCAGCTCTTGCCACAGGTCTTCAGGAGATTTATATATAAGAGACATCATGTTCTCCTCTCAACTGTTATCTGACTAGACAGAATGATCTCCTTTAACCCTCTTCTGTCCAAACCTTCACTGACAATTAGTGCTGAATTTGGGCTTTTTTGAAATTATTTTTTGTACTTTTTGTTTTGTTCATATTTTTCCCTTTTGTTCATTTTATTTCCATTTTTGAACTGCCATCCAAGCTATTTCCCATTTCTCTACTTTTTGTTCATTTTGTTTGCTTCTTGTTTTGTTTTGTTTTTCCCCATGTCTCAAATCTCTCCTTTCCATTGTTGACTTACATATGTTTAAATGTGTGGTTTTGCACTTCACTCTTTTTCCTCAATGCAATATTTTGTTAAACATTGGAACGTATACAGAAGGAGCTTTGCTGTGACTGCAATGGAGAAATTCATCAACGTAGAAAATGCAGTGCTGCCTTGGTGAAGACCCAGGCTGACTACAAGCACAATGAAAAATAATACTGCAGTTATTTTGATTTGTGGATATAACCAAATTAAAAGGGTGTTCTAGGTCAATTGTCTAAATAAATGACCACAGTAAAACAGCATGCCAACTAAACAGAGCAGGACATGTGCAGAACTGCCACGTTCATGCTACTGAGGACGTTATTCACAAGAAGTTCTATAGCTCTAACTGCTAGGGGAAGATTTTCAGAGAGGTCAATATATACTCTCTTTCATTTTCTCTATTAATTTGTTATTAATAACATGTATACACATATATGTTTATGTGTATTGTGTGCCTACATAATCGTTCAACCCTGCTGGCAGTTAGTTCTCCAAGAATATAAACCAAACATCCAGCAATTCTGATCAACTGCAATACACGAGAAAAAAAAGTGTGAATAATTTATATAGAGTAAATAATGCCATAAATCCAGGTATTGAGGAAATTACAACAGACTGTTACAGATAAAACATCCTCTGCACCTCGGTAACAATCAGCAAATCTCAGTGAACTGTAATAAATACATATGGACAGCACAACACAGTGTAATGAAACGGGAAGATGAACCAAGATGGAAAAGCCCCTTTGTATAGGTTGAAACATCTTCTCTCAATGTTTATCAGGAGGGGGAGGAAGGCTAATCAATAAATAATTTCTTTCACTGGAAAGATATAAAATTTGTTTGTTTGGTTGATATATGGAAAAGAAGTGCATTTGCACTTTTTTTTCAATAAACAGGAGTTGTCCAAAAGACCCAAAGATGGAAAACAATTATTTATCTACTTTATACATCGAACCTCGGTTTTCTTTCTCCTGTGTTTACATCTTCCCATGATTCTCTTTTTTTTATTATCTATCATTTTTATGATTCTCTGAATGTCACCCGGGTATCACACCCAACTTCACAGATGTGCTATTTGCCCTTCTCCAGTAGCATTAATGCAGATTATTGAAATGGATGATAGCTGCACAATCTGGCATTATCAACACAATGCTCAGGCTAATTGTGGTCTCTTGATCATCCAACATGATTTCTAATCTCATGCCACTTCCTCATATCAACACATTGATAGTCCTATAGAGAAAAGTGCTGGTAGATATTCCCCTGCTTCCTCTACAGATACTGTCCCACTGAAAGACACTGAACTACTTTTTTTGACTTGTTAAGAAGCAACCACAAATTGTGGAAGTCTCATACCTTTTGAGCAAAATTTTCAGAGTTGTTTTGTCTTTACTGTTCCCCTGCCAACCAGTTAAAAGTTGGCTATACTTACAGCTTGTTCCAGCAACAAGGAATATATTAGCATCAGTGGGACAATAAAGTGTTTTTACCAACTCAGGTAGATTCTTTGGTCTTGATCTTGAAGTCTGTTCCAACCAAAATGATTCTGTGATTCCAAGAACATGAAGACATTTACCGCAGAAATAGGAAACGTGCATCATCACTCTTCCCAGTGCAAAACTAGTCTGTGGCCTACATTCCACTGTGCTTTCTCCAGCCTCACTGTCATTACCACTGGTAACTATTATCCCTACCTGTCTGAGATGTCTATGTTGTTGTGGGCCATACTGCAGAATTCTCTTCCATAAGTCCTCAGAGACTCTCCCACCAGAAGGCAACTTTATTACTTTTTAGACTGATTTCTTCATAGAATCGTAGAATCATTAAGGTTGGAAAAGATCTCTAAGATCACCCAGTCCAACTATCCACCTACCACCAATACTGCCCACTTGACCACGTCCCTCAGTGCCATATCTCCACATTCCTTGAACACCTCCAGGGATACTGACTCCCCCACTTCCCTGGGCAGCCTTTTCCAGAGCATCACCACTCTTTTGGAGCAGTTTTTCCCAGTATCCAACCTGAAAATGCTTACTTTTCTACTTACAGAAATGAAAGTACTCCAGATACGTGCATTTCCATAAGCATTGGTAATGGCAACTACTTGGCAGCTGTAAGTTCCCATTAAATGGAATGTTTGAGCAAGTGGGTTATCTGCTTTCTTTTGCACGTTCTATCAGAACAAGACCTTTCACCAGCATCTGCCTTACACAAAGTATACGCCCCCACTGCTCTGTTTAAAGGAAAAGCTTGGTAATTTCAGTGGCAATTTTTCCATCCAACTTCCATTGGGAAAAACATATCAGGAAAAAAAAAATCAAGGTCACAGGAGAGCTTGCCAATTCAAACTGCTCAGTGGCCTGGATTTATGATTTTTTTTTTCTTTTCCAATTAAACTCACGTTCCCTAAGTGGGGATTTCACACCCCTCGTGTTAAGTAAATTGGTGTCTGGATTTTTATGAGCTTTGGCAGGAAAAAGTAGCCAGTGAACCAAGAAAAATACAGAGCTTTTGGATGGAGGCACCCAGGATTTCAGGCTTACATCTGAACCAAAGGAATGATTGTGAGAAGTCCTTTGATGAGTGAAGACAATCATTTTGATGCAATTTATAATTAAATATCGTTGTGTATCTCCGTTCTTCCAGAACCTCCTCCTGCCATCGGAGTTTCATTTGCTTTATTTATGCATCGGTGATGTATTCTGAATGCCTCTCTCACGTTGATGGATATTACACTTGATGTTTTTCCTTATGTCCCTTTGGTGGTGCAAATGTGAGAAAGGGCAATGAACTTTCGGTGACTCTCTTGTATAACTAAAAAAAAAGATTTCTCCGTCGGGTTCAAGAGTTCAGCGCGTCAAGAGAAATCAACTTCTTGGCGCAAGGGGCGGGAGAAATTTGGGGAGGGTTTCATCTTATAGCCAAAGATAATTACTCTGGGATGCAAATTTGGTACTTTGTACCAACAGCGGCTTTCAAACGCCCATGTTGATAAATAATTTGTTGTGTTTTTATTAACCTCCATGACCCAACGGAGTGAGTTTGCCATGCTGCAAGCTGCTTACATGAAGGACAAAAAGCTCTTGGCGCGCCATTTGTTGTGGTAATAGCGCCTCAGGGTCCCTCAGTCTCCGCTTCGCTGAGGTTGGTAGAGTTGAAAAAACAAGATCTTTCTCTTGACAGCTGGGAGAATGATGGGAAGGAAACATGGAGAAAGAGCAAAGCAAAAAATCCCAACGATTTCAACCCTCTTCACAAATTCTTGCTGAACTTGGCACTTGGGTCTACCCAATCGCAAACTTTCTCTGGCATACATTCATCTGGAGGACTGTGAAAGCCAAAATCAAATGCGTTGGCAACAAAAATTTGTTCTGGAAAGCAACCACTAGCCACCTACTGTGCTTGGGAAACATAAAACAAAACAATCAGCCGCCAAAGAAACAAAATGAAAGCAAAAAAACCCTACAGCCACCACAGAAATAACCATCAGTACCCAAACCCAACAACTTCAATCCAGCTAGCGAGAATAGCTTTTTGTAATAAATGACTTCTCTGGCTCATCAAGGATGCAAGGACAAACCCAAAAAAAACCCAAAAAAACTGAGCATGCTCTTCAAAGCAATACAGTATTTTCTCTATGAAAATTTATCCTACTGAAACCAGGCTCTGATCACCTGATGGAGTGGTGGGTATCCATGTTCATTGCAGGGGAGCTGAACCAGATGGTCTTTAAGGGTTCCTTCCAACTCAAAAATTCTATGATTCTATGATTTTATGATTCTGTGGAATCTCAACTTCTAGAGACAACCATCTGCCTCTGCAGCAAGTTGCTAGGAGTGAGACTTACTGAGTCAAACACATACTCATATGTATGTTTGCAGACATGCATGTGTTCATATACACATACACATCTTTTAAAGATAATGTTTCAGCATTTAAGTAGTGTTCTCATCTTGTTCAGGCCAATACCTGCACCATAACAACCCACAGTCATTATGAATCAGCTTAAATCCCTTGTCTGACAGTAATGGATGCTTTCAGCCTTCTTGAATATTCGTAAAATTTCCTGGAGGATTTGAATCTGAATGCTTGCAGACTTTGTTGTACTTGAAGACAGGGCCAACTACGTCCTGAGCAACATCAGCAGGATTGTGTCAAGCAAATAAAGGGAAATTAGTTTTCTCTCTGGTCAGTGTCAGTGAGGACAAATATTACTTCTTGTGTCTGTTTTTGAGTCTTACAAATAGGTTTGTGGTCATTTTAAAAGACAGGTAGATGCCAGTTCATGGTGAAGAAGACAGATCTGGGTCACATGGCTCACAAGGAAAGGTGAAGAGAGTAGTGCTGGGTGATCCAGTTGAAGGTGAAGAAAGTTGTGCTGTGTTATCCAGGTGAAAGCGAAGAGATATGCGTTGGGTTATCCAGGCAAAGTGGGACTTTAAGAAAGATCTAATTGCAGAATCACAGAATCACAGGAGTTAAAAGGGACCTCTGACATGGGGCAACAGACAATAGCTGCTGATTGGGAGGTCTGGTTTGGGGCAACAGCAAAAATGCAGGTTTGTGACAGTACTACAGAAATGAAGTCACACTTCCTCTATGACACTCAAAGCTTGACACTTGTGTTTGATCATGACAAGCCCCCCTTGACTGCTCAGGAATAGGACTGGTCGGAGAAACTGCACTCCTTAGGGGTCTTCATTCCTTCCCTTAATATTAATCTTCTGGCAACAACGTCCAGTGGATTGTCTGTAGCTGCCAGTATCCAGCATTTCAAGAGAAAAAATGATGACGTTGCTTCTCTGCTTCTTGGTGAGGTTTCTTTAGGAGAAGAGCTGGAAAATCTGACTGCCGCAACAAGCATCAGATCATTTTGGCCATTACCTTCTGAATTAAATTCAGCAGGTATTTGCTGATGCTCACATTGCTGGAGGTGGAGGTGCTTTTCTCTCTGCAAGGTAAGGCAGCTTTTAGGTATTATTTTTTGGAGTGTTTTTCCTGTGCTGCTGAGTACTGCACTTTATGAAGGTTGTTGAATCATAGAATCGCAGAATCACAGAATCATTAAGGTTGGAAAAGACCTCTAAGATTTTCTAATCCAACCATCTACCTGCCACCAATATTGACCACTAAACCATGTCTCTAAGTGACACATCTCCATGTGTCTTGATCACCTCCACAACCTCCGTGGGCAGCTCATTCCAGTTCCCAACCACTCTTTCAGATAAGTTTTTTCTCACATCCAACCTGAATCTCCCTTGGTGCAACTTGATGACATTCCCTCTCAACACATGTTGAGAAAAAGTTCAGGAAAGCTCAAACACATGACTTTCCTTACCACGATTAGCCATAAAAATTCAGATGAATCAGTGTTTTTGGGACTTGTACTCCACTGGACTGCTCCCCTTGGATTGACTTGGGAGAGGAATCATTTCTGTATGAGCACAATGTCGTGTTTCTTGTACAGAGAAATCCATCCCACCTGCACCCTTCCATGTGAGACAGGTTGCCCAGGGAGGTGGTGGAGTCACCATCCCTGGAGGTGCTCAAGAAAAGGTTAGATACTCACTGAGGGCTGTGGTCTAGAGTGGTAACAGACATGGGTTTGTGTTTGGACTTGACCTTAGTGGCCCTTCCAAACTTAACAGTTCTGTGATTCTGAGGGATGGCTCCTGACCACAGACTCACACACTCCTCTGAGATAACCACTTGTACCAATTCTTTGCCATGTAGGAAAAAACTTCATCATCTCCACAAAACATTTGTTTCTTCATCTAAATTTTCATGGAAATATTGAATGAGAAGTAACAAAACTTTGGATGTCAGGAGACTATTTATCCGGGATGCTCTGTGCTGGCGTGGAGGTATGTCACGAGTATTTGTGTAACAACAAGTGATAGGTGGAGACAGTTTTTTCTTGGAACCCTGGCACATACAGAAAAGTTACTTCTTGGAAAATATCTTGAGCTGCTGACAGCAATGCACTGGTTCAGTGAAGCAGCAGATTGTCTCTGTTTGGAAAGTGGGAACATCACTCCCAGCACTTGCTAAGACATTCACAAAACGAGCCTGCTCATCTCTATAAACTGAGCTTTGAAGTGTGTTTTGGCTACAGTATGAATCAGATGCATGAGATGTGAGTGCCAGCAAAGGAGATGAAGCTTACATTTTCAAAAGGGTGACTGTGGCAACTGACTTACTGTTGAAAAAGGGAAAAGGAAGGAAAAAAATAAGATTATGTGAGCTATTTTTGCGGCCTCCAGCATGGAAGGTCAGCGGGCAGTTTCAGAGCAATCTTTGTTATTTGTTGTTTGGGGCCCAGTTCTGTCTCTGGTCATTTTTTTTCTTCTTGGTTAGTGCTCCGTGACTGATGAGGATCTCAGTAAAACACAAATTGATTTGCTTGGTTTTCATGGTCACCTCTGGACTGTAATTATTCAGGCAGGAAAAATTAATTAGTCCAGTGTGGGCCGACTGCTGCTCTCCAAGCACTGCTGAATCTTAATTGGAGAGCTCCAGAGAAAGGTGCTGATTCACAGTGTTGCACGATAGGGTGGGGATTTTTCCAGAGAAAGTGGGTGGAGGGTCAAAGGGGGCTGAAGGTCGAGATGAGGTGTGTTTTGTATTCCAACTTAAAGTGCTGTGCCTTCTTCTCTCTGCTTAGCTGTGATAATGAGCCATTAAATCCACCTGCCTCTTTGTAACAACTAAAATTGAAAAGATATGTCATTCGGGTATATCCACAGATCTTAGAATCATAGAACAATAGAATTATAAAGGTTGGAAAAGACCTCTAAGATTACTCAGTCCAATCCCAACCCATCTCCACCATGCCCACTGACCACGTCCCTCAGTGCCACATCTCCAGAGTTCTTGAACACCTCCATGGACAGCGACTCCTTTAATCTCCCTGGGCAGCCTGTTCCAGTGCATTTAACACTATTTTAGAAAAGAAATTTTCCCTAATATCCAGCTGGAACCTCCCGTGGTGCAACTTGAGGCCATTCCCTTCCATCTATTGAGGGTATGCAATATTCACTAGGGAAAATCGAGAGTTGAACAGATTTTTCTCAGCAGATCAGCCCTACTCACCGACTTGATAAGTAAATGAAGTTAATTTTCTTTGCACTCTGGCCTTACTTGCCACATAGAAGAAAAGGAATTAGTTGCAGTTAGTCATCCCCAACACATCTGAACTACAAATATACTGTATCAGAATGAAGGCCAAGACTACATCTGGATGCCAATTTCAATGACTGCAGTTCAAAACTCCACCGAAGCCTCAGATCTTGTGATTTCTTGCTGCTGCTATTTTCATCTAACAAACTTCCCTGTCTCTTCTCCCTTTGTCCAGGACAAAGGAAAGAAAATGAGGACATTTACAATGCAGAATAATCCTGACAACACAGGGAAATGCACTGAAGAAACTCTGTACATTCTGATAGACACTGATAAAGCATATTGAGCCTCCTAGGTAAGGATAATTATTCCAGTAAGTATTGGGCAAGAAAAGTCTAACTTGGCAATAATACTGTAGGAGATGACTGGGAGGCAATAATGGATCATGAGACAACCATGAGTCAGGCATAACACATTACTGTTGAAAGAGAAAATAGGAATATATATGTATACATATTTTTATAGATCTAGAACTACCATTTTTTAATCATGTGCAGTAAATTTTTATTATACTCAGTACTGGTAGGGTCACTGTGGGAGTACTATTGCCAATTTAGAAAATCACATTTCAAGAAAGAGGTAGATGAATTGGACAGAAGGGGAAACGGATTTGAGACATTTGTCCAGAAGAAGAGCTGATATGGGGACATATGAAAAGAATGAGGGAATAAATTTGTTTCCATCTCTCTTGTGAATAGGGTAGAAACTACTGGGTTTAATTTGCCTGACAAGATTTAGGTCACAGTCACCAGGGAGGCAGTGGACTATTTTGAAGAACACTCATGACAAAACTTCTATCAGCAGTGATAAATGTGTCATTCCTCACATATAGAAGTGGAGCAATGGTCTAGGGGACTCCACAGACTCGTTTTCAGGCCCATTTCCCATGCTTTCATGATAGTGTTCTAGCTTGTAGGTTCAAGTGATGAACCGCAGGGCTGGCTTTGATCTTGGTTCTTTGTAAGTATTTATTATACTGGTGCTTGCTTTTGCCAGTGACCTTCAGCTTTATTTCTGTTCTACAGGACAATTTTCCAGGAAAGTTGGAGCTACTGGGGCATCATCCCTGTAACTAAACCATTTTCTTGTGGAGATGGGTGCCTCAGTATCCAATGTGACAGAGATGTGCCCTTTTTCACAATGCATTTCAGCCACCATGTTGACCTCAGTTCTGCGTAGTGAGTGAATACCTGGAACTTTTACATAAAAAGTTCTTTTTATTCTAAATCATTCATGCAAAATGAAATTTTATTGGAAAAAAAAATATCATTTAAATGCTCAGGTTTTCACAAACTTACTAATATCTAAAAGTGATATTTTAATCATAATGATAATCATAATGATAAGCATCTATCAACTTATTTAATTGCTGTGTTTGTTGAGCCCTTTGTTGAGACTCTCTAGGAATATGTGTCTGCCTTGTATTATCAAATATCACTTCCCTCTGAACCATTTCAATCAACAGAGTTATCTCATTCTTCTGTCAGTGCTGGTAAAACCTCCTAACTTTATGTCACCTGCAAATCTCAAGGCTCATTCCTAATGTTTAGTCTTCAGTCATCATGACCATACTGAACACACCCAACTTTGAAGTCAGCTCTTTGAGTAGAAGGTTGGGTCTCTCTTCCAGCTTACAATTCTCCATTAGTCTACACTTCTTTAGCAGCTATGCTTTCAGAACTGTTTCTGAGCGCCATCAAAGGTAATGCCTCCTTTCCTGATAATTCTCTCTTCAGCATGAGCTGTTGCAAACTCACTTTGTTCGCTTTCAGCTCCAGAACCCAAATTTGTGTCTGATGTCTCAGAAGTTCACAGAAATTGAGGCTGATTTAGTTCATACATATCTCTTGTGTAAGGGAGCACATACCCTACAAAAGAAAATTAATAAATTATTATGAGACAACTCAAATTTGATTAATTATCTTGTAAATTTCACATTTTTTCTACTTTTCTGATTTACCTATTCTTGCCAAAAACCTTTGCGTAGTATTGGCGTCTAACTAACAGGCCTGCACTTGTCTGGATCACTCTTTATCCTCTTCCGGACAGAGGAATTACGTTTGCTACCCTCTCTTTCTGAGGACTAACCATGATTTGCATAATTATACATTACACTTTATACATTGTCCCTACTTGACTTTTTGTTCTGTTCCCCCTGGTTTCTGTGGCTTAAGTACTATTTACTCTTGTTGTTTGATTTCCTACGTGAAATAGGTTCTCAGTCCTTCTTACTTTATTTTTAGACTTTGCAATTTCTGAAATATACCTCTTTTCACTCCTCTCTCCCTTTTGAATTTTGAATTTTAAGTAACCGTGCCTTCTCTGCACTCAAATCCCAGAGCTGCTTAGTCAGACTCAATAATTCATATCTTTAGATTTTAAAGTTTGATTTTCTAAGCCTCCAAGCCTTTATTCTAGACCTGGTTTTGTCCATCTTGAAATGTGAAATGAGAAAAGACAGCTCATAACACTTTATTCAAATTTTACTACATTTAAAACCATACGGGAGCTAGGGCTAAAATGATTTTATACTTTCCCACTTTTGTGAAGAAATCCATCAACTAAAATACCCGAGCCAACATAAGTGGTAATTATCTTTCAATCCATTGCTGAAAGTTAAAGTCTCCCATAATTCCCATTATTGTTTAGGAGTCTGATGGCTGTAGAGAGACTAATCACTGTTGTGTGTGAGTCAGGGCCAAAGGGCAGGATGGCAAGACTGCCTTTTTCTTAAGCAACCCACTTTGATTTGGATCAACCCACTCTTTTGCTGTGCCATGGCATTTCGTTTTTCTACCCTCTACTTCATGCTAACACAAAGCACCATTTTATTCCATCCAGCTGCTCTGGTTTCCAGCCTCCCTAAGGTTCATCTGTACCTGCATGAACTCATGCCTTTGGATCGCCCTTTCCATCTGGACATGTCGTAACTGTTTTGGTTCTGATACATCATCTCAAAGTTTGCCCAACAGTTAAATCTTCTTCTCACTGTTCTCCATCACTTTAAGTAGATTGTATTGGATTCCCTTTTTGGCATTGTCTCTCGCTCTGGTAGGCTTCTCAGTCCATACAACCAGTCTTCAATGGAAGTGACTGGGCCTCGTCCTGCCCCTATATCATTCTGGAAATCAGCTGTTCTCTCTGCCTAGAAAAGGGAATGGATTCCCTTCACCTTTTTGCAAAAGTACTGCAGTCTTTTGCGATCTTCTCAATTTTATGGTATGAGCTTTCCCTTCCAATGAAGGGTAGACATATGAATATTGTCAACAAATTAGAAACATGACAATGGAAATGAGATTTTGATGCAGAAAGGACATAAAAAATATTCACCTTTTCCAGTGACAATTATTAAAAAAAAACTGCAGACTAAAATATAGAAATTGTGACCATGGAATTAGAGGAAATATTATTTTTCCACAGCTGAAGTGTTTTTCATTTGTTCAGTTGAGTAGGCAGAGCACTGGAGACCTGTATGCATTCAACTCATGGCTGATACCCAATATGACCTATAGGAAGCTCTGCTTGTCCCTGTCCCTCTGTTTCTCCTTCCATTCTGTCTTGTCTGTTCATATTATTAGCTCTGAAATTGCTCCTGATATGTGTAGGCACAGCACCCAGCACAACATTGTTCCAGGCTCCAGCAGGACCTTTAGGCACTACCATCCTACGAACAAACAACAATGATAGTGAGTGTAATTACAATCATCAAACCACTCCAGCTCTGCATCATTAGCCATGCCCTGAGCTAAATAACTTTTTAATCAGCCTGATATGTCATCTGTGGCTTTCTTCACTGTCACTGGCAATCCAGCAAACTCTGCCCTTCGTGTTTTTTGATTAGACAGAGGGTTCTCAATGGCAGGTGTCCATTTCTCTGTGCAGGAAGCAGGGAGACCTTTCATCTTTTCACAGAATATTGCACCATCGTGCCATGTATTAAGCTGATATCCAAGCACCAAGAATCACATGTGGCCTGTCTTCAGATACAAAACAGTAAAAAAAATAAAATAGTGTAAAAGATAAATATAGGAAATACTTCATGCAGAATCATAAGTCAAACTCCAAGAATCCTCCAAATCTTCTTCCTTCCAGAAGGGTTGTAGTTACCTCAGAGACGAGGGTATTGGTAAAGTCTGCCAGGATAATAATACTGACCATAAAATAACAATAGGCCGTGGTGAGTGTGGTGGGCACATGATCCTGAAGTCAGAAGAAGTTAGAAGATATTTCAGACCACTGGGCCAGAATGCTTCACACCAACAAGACAGGAGAGCCCTCCTTTCAAGATATCTATTCCTTCTCCTCGTTTCTCTGATGGCTCCCTCCAGAATGGGGTTGATTGTTAAGGGTTTAGAGATCATAGCAGTCCAGAAAGTTGTGGTATTCACAGGACAGACTGGAAAAAAAAAATGTGAAAAGATCTCCTTTATTGTATGTGTGTGTTTGAGAGGAGTTTCTTGGGTTTTTTCTTTTTTTTTTTTTTTTTCTGGTGGGAGTGAAGAAGACCAAGAAAATCCATCTGAAAGCTACAGACAGTTCAAAGCCCTGTCACAAGAGACATCTGGAAATCTGGTACTTCCTATATTTTAAATTTGCGTTTTGGATTGACACTATAATTAACATATTTTTAATATTTAATCAAGGACTGTAAAAAACAACACTGACTTCCTGAAAAATGCTTTTTCCTATCTCTGCAACCCTATGGAAAAAAAAAAAAAAAAAAAGCAAAACAAACCACTTCCATTAGATTTCTCTGTTTTGTGTCTTTCAGTGAAACCAGATATTAATCCAAGGAATCATTTTCCTTAATCATATACCTATTTATTTTTCTCATCAGTCTTTTATGAAGAACCTTATCAGAAGCACTGCAACAATCCAAGCAAATTACATGCACTTAGGTCATCTTGCTCTTTGATTTTATTAAGTTTTTCAGGTTAACAAGACATGCTTTTACCTTCAGTAACCGTGATGGTTTGACACAATCGAGCTACACTGCATTCATCTAAACGCTGAATTATTTGATTCTTAATTAGACTGTTTCTCTGAGACCTGTGTTTCTGACTCCAGTGGGCAATTTTCTAATCTTTTCAGTAATTGTTATTAGTACAGATATAAGGACTGATGTAAAGTCCACTGCAAACACTGGAAAAACAGCCTCAGGAACTCCTTTAAAATCTGTGCAGCTATCTGGTTTTTCTGATTCTTCCTGTAGACTGGATAACTGCTCTTAACATGTTCTTCCCCTCCTTATCTCCAGCTGCTGCTTTTGTTAGCACACATTGTCATGCAAAGTCATGCAAAGTCCGACTTCCAAGACTGATGGACAAAATTCATGGCACTTCCAACTGCTCTGTGGATGACATCTGCCTTTCTTTCTCTAGCCAATTGTTCTCTGATAGACTACACGTCCTACATAGGACATAAGGGGATGAAGCAGCCAATGACCTTAGAAACAAAACATAAAAAATAACTTCAAATAGTTGGACACTGAATAAGAGAATCATTAAGGTTGGAAAGACCACTAAGACTATCCAGTCCAACCATCAACCCATCACCACTGTACCACTAAACCATGTCACTCAGTGTTAGTGCAGCACTGGACTGGAGCCCTAAGGACTGCATCTAGAGATGTCTTTTATTTTTATCACACAGTTGTGGGGATGACTCCATTGGCTTTGTCTTGCTTTTTTCTTGTTTTTCATGTTTTCAGCTCTGAAGATGAACCCTCTGCTGGGCAGAAAGGAGGAGATGTGATTCAGAAATACAGTTAAGTACAAGTACTTCATTCTTCCATCAGATGAAAGCACTCACTGTTCTCAATTGAACTGGTTTTGAGGAGTGGGAAAGGCAGCATTTTCTGAAAGAGTAGTTGGGCACTGGCACAGGCTGGCCAGGGCAGTGACGGAGTCAGCATCACTGGAAGTGTTCAAAGAACATGGAGATGTGGCACCGAGGGATGTGGTTGGTGGGCAAAACTGGTAGTAGGTGGATGGTTGGAAAGGATGATCTCACAGGTCTTTTCCAATCTTGTTGAGTCTATGATTGCTGGAGTTGTGTTTTATCCACCACTTTTCCCTTGCTTCATGTTCTTTAACTCCTGCATATTTCACAATTTTATGAGCATTTTTTTCCCTTTGTCTTCTCTCACCCAGCACTTGACTGTATTGTTACTTGTGCATGTCCAGACTAAGTAGCTTTCTCCATTCCCTCTATTTATTCCCTGTGTCTCGCCTCCCTTCCCTGCAGCTGGACAGCACTGCCTTGATCAGTGAAGTGGTAACATGTCCCTTACACCATAAACTGCAGAAATTACAGCTATAGCTATGGAGCACAGCTGCAGACCAACAGCAGACCACCAATCACTCACATTTCTAAACTGCTTGTCGCAGTTCTTCAGTGTGTAGCTGTGACGCTGCCTACAGCAATCTCATCTCTTAGGCATCCACCCATTTTTTCTCTTCCCAGACCCTCAAGGTATCCTAGTCAAGCCTCCCCCCATCATCTTGCCCCATCTGTTTGTCCCACATTCCTCTTTCCTCGGGGCCCATCTTTTCTTTTTAGCAATCCTAGCTCCCACTGCTTGACTCCCCACCTCCCAGTTCACTACAGCTGAACTACTGAAAAAGGAAAAGATATAAATAAGAGAAAAAGACAGTGAAGAAGACACCTAAAAATCTCAAAAAAGCAGACATTTGAAAGAATAGACACTTGATAAATGGAGTTGAGATCAACATGGAAAAATCTGCAGTTATAGAAATTCCAATAGTGACACAGATCCAACATGAGATGGTATTGCTTCACTGAGAAATAAAGGTGCAAAAAGCATGTGTGTGTGTCTGTTTTGTTGTGTATTTGGGAAGAACAGGTTAACAAACACTACACGTTCAATTAGGTGATTTCTTTGTTGTTGATAAAGGGAATTGTGAGCATGCAATGGACTTCATTAGGGAACCAGTTCTGAATGATTGGCCCAGGGGATAGAAAAATTTACAGCATGTGATATAACTAAAATCAAAATGATATTTATGGTTTTAAAGCCATCAGGCATTTCAAAGTCTGCTTATCCAATGAAGAATGTGTTAGAGTTTCTGCTGAACGTAATACATGGCTCAGTTCCAGGACCAGAGGTCCAACATTACAGCTGAGACTGATGTGGGTGAAACACAAGTTGAAGTGGCAATGATGTAATGATGATAAGACCATCACAGAAAGCAATATTTGGCAAAGAAAACCTAGTAAAAACTTCTTTTTTTGACGTAGGAAGACTTACATATGTGATAAAACAGAGTGGACATACACAGAGAAAACAGTTTTCCTCCCCTCCCAAGGCTTAACTTCGCTCCAAACACATCTTCCACCTGTTGTTATCACTGCAGGTTATTCATTCACTGAGGAAACGTGCAGTAGAGGAGGGGGCTGTGCTCTGTATAAACCAACTCCTTTCTGCCTCTCCTTTCTTCTTACGTTTACCCTGCTGTGGATCCACCACAGACTGCATTCTTTGTCAAGAATATTCATCTATCCTGGCAAATGTCCTCCAAATCCTGCAAGGAATATCTTTTCCACAATGGAGCAACTTCTCCTCCTCCTCTGACAGTTCCCTCCATTGTTATTTTTTTTCTGTTCTCTCCACTCCTCTCCTAATATTTTCTACCCTTTCTTAAACCTGTTTTGAAAGAGGCACCCTACCTTAGTTTATCATCTGAGTTTTGGCCTATGATGAGTCTGTCACTGTGTCCAGCACAGGGCAGCCTTTGAAGTTTTCCCACAGAGGGCTCTCCTGCATCACTCCCTTGCTGCAAAAATCTTCATGCAAGTGCTCAATATCTTTTAAAAGAGACTCTTTCAAAACACAGAGTGGAAAAATCACTCCTTTACATGCTTCTGCATTACAGCCTCAGAATAATAGAATAATAGAATATCCTGAACTGGAAGGGACCACAGGGATCATTAAGTCCTGTGGGCACAGAGAACATAAGGGTGTTCTTGGGTCACTGGATTGAGTCCCATTCACAAATTTTCCTAAGTCCAGTACAAAGAATCATGGAACCATAGAATCATTTGAGTTGGAAGAGAACCTTAATGATCAAGTAGTCCAAATCTCCTGCAATGAAGAGGGACACCTACAGCTTGATCAGGTGCTCAGAGACCCGTCCAACCTGACCTTGGGTGTCTCCAGGGATTGTGCATCCACCACCTCTCTGAGCAACCTGTGTCAGTGCCACCCTTACTGTAAAAAGCTTCTTCATATCCAATCTGAATCTCTCCTCTTTAAGTATGAAACCATTTCCCCTTGTCCTGTCACAACAGACCCTGATAAAGAGTCTGTCCCCTTCTTTCATACTCAGCCATCCTTTGTAAAGCCTATAGTAAAGCTAGGTCATGACATGAATTTAAAGTATAATATTGTGATTTGGATCCATCTGTTGTTCCCTACTTCTCCCTATTCACAAGAAAAATCAACAGACTGCCAACTTTCAGGTGCAATGAGATAATTTTCTCCACAGAAGATCTTGAGCTGTTGCTGTCCAGAAATAAGCAGTGCCATTCGCTCCTCCCCATGATGGTTCTTCCCCACTAAATTTAGGTATCATCCACAAAAACAAAAAAAGAGCCGGCCAAAACCCAGCTCAGGAAGGCAGTGGTGCAGACTGTGGGAAGCCTGTGTTCAAATCCCTCTTCTCCCTGAGGCTCTGAACCTGTATTCTACCACAAGCTGTCTGCTGCCATATGGCTGAGAGGAGGGAGGGAGAACATCTCTCTTGCTCTTTCCATTTATTGTTGACATACAATACTGTTGTTATAAAGCCTCAAACAGTGAGATACATAGAGGGCTCCACTCACATTGTCTCTATGCCCTAAGGGGAACAGTTTCAATTTGATAGATGCCTCACCACGAAATCATGAGTAATCTGAAGTTTTAAAGCTTTGTGGATCTGTCCCTTCAGACAGGTGAGTAGCTTGCTCCATCACCCAGTGTAAACTAGTGCTCTGCTAATCCAGTGAGTGAGAAAGAATGAAAGCCTCTGCTAGAGAACTTAACACCTCCCATCAGCCCTACACTTGCAGAAGGATTCTGAGACCTTCTAATTCCTATATTCCTATATGCACTCTCACCATGCAACAGTTCTACCATCTTCAGGCCAACATCCTTATCCAAACCTGGTGCAGCTATGGATACTCCGACCATGCCTGGGAGGTGGACCTATCCATGGCACCGGAGACCAGCTCATATGAACTACATCCATACCATCTGCAGGAACTCATAGAATCATTAAGGTTGGAAAAGATCTCTAAGATGATCTAGTCCAACTCCTTTCAATGGGAACTTGCATGATATAAAAACAGTATCCCACGATGGAAGGACAAAGCTTGTGGGAATTATTAGAGCCCCACATCTTCCAACACTCCGATCCCTGAGATTTGGGTACCATTTATGAAATGAGCAAAAGGGATCTGTCTTTGCCCTGATATGCAGGAAACCACTGCCCCTGAAAATCTGATTACTATGCTTTGATGACTTCATCACCGTTTTTGTACTGTTTTGTATGCAAGAAACGGGAAAGAATAACTGCTCTGACCTGCCCCAGGCACAGTGCGATCTGGTGGCAGAGCACAGCCATGCCAGCATGCAGGAAAACTGCATCCACCCCCACAGTGCATGGATGCAATGTGCGTTTCCATGCACACACCCTGATGCCAGCAGGAGGTCAGCCCCCAGCTCAGCTCTTTCTCTGTTCCTTGATTTTGCTTTAATGGCTCCTCTGAGACGCTGCCTCGGTGCTGTGAGTTTATGAATGTGACATATCATTCAATATCATCTACCATAAGCCATTCTGTTACCATAGCAACTGCCTCCTTAGCCTGGTTCCTGGGGCTCCTCAGGTCTGCTTGATATTCACCTTGACACCTTCGGTGAAGGCCTGGGGGAGCACACAAAGTGTGAAAACACCTGGTGCCTACTGAGCAAAGTAAGTCCTCCCCAAGGGATGTGCACATGGCACTGTCTCTAAGACAGGGGCTCACACCCCACTGACTAAAGATGTCTGATAAGGGCAAAGAATTAGGCTTAATAGCAGTGAGATGCCTAATCAGACAGTTTTTCAAGAGATAATGCAGTGATAATGGTGAATACATTTGTATCCAACCATTACCCAGCTTTTTGTGAAAGCTCTCATTGACTGCATCACGAACTCTTCTGCTCCATCCCAGCACACCAGCTGTCTCTCCAGCACACCCACCTATGGGTAATTCTGGTTTGGATGTGTCCCCACTGGAGATTTTCATAGGTCTGTTCCAAAAGCCCATCACAAACTGAGTGGGGGGCAGAAATTCACAGAGACATTCTGAAAGGCAGCATCTGTACTCAGCACTGGAGAGGTCACTCCTTGAGTTCAGTTTTGGACCTCTCACTACTAGAAGACACTGAGGAATAGGAGTGTGACAAGAGAAGGGCAACGGAGTTGTGAAGAGTCTGGAGTAAACCGGGTCTTATGGGGACTGGCTGAGGGAAGTGGGATCATTCCATATGGAGCAGAGGAGGCTCAGGGGAGACCTCATCACTCACTACCACTCCTGAAAGGAGGTTGTGGAGAGATGAGGGTCAGCCTCTGCTCTCAGGTAACAGTGACAGGACAAGAGGTGATGGCTTCAAGTTGTACCAGGGGACGTTCTGGTTGGATATTAGGAATAATTTATTCTCAGAAAGAGTGGTGATGCAATGGCACAGGCTGCCCAGGAGGTGGTGGAGTCATCGCCCCTGGAGGTGTTCAGGAACATGGAGGTGTGGCACTGAGGAACGTGGTTACTGGGCATGGTGGAGACGCGTTGGGGTTGGACTTGATGATCCTGTAGGACTTTTCCAACCTTAACAATTCTGAGATTCTACGATAATTCTGGAAGGAAGAAGAGTTTGCGCTGTTAGAAACATATTCTCCTGAGATCTCCTGTTTACCCTTCATTTGATATTCAATTAGATGGGAGGCCTTCAAAGAAAGGAAGCAAACTGCACAGAATCGATAGCAGGTCACAGCAGCAGTAGGCTCCTGCTAGCTGCTGTAGCAAGAGAATGGGTGCTGGGAGAGGAAAATTGTAGGCAATGTGCCTAAGATCTGGGGATGCCCTGTGCTGCCTTTACAGTTCTAAGCTCCTCCTATGATGTTTGTACAAAGGCTTTCAGCTAGCTAGGAAACAATCAAAGAAAGGTGGTGTTTTTTTGCTTGTTTTTATTAGGAGATTTTGCAGTCTATTTGAACCTCTCATGCTTTGATACTGCCCTCATTAGGAAGATGTCTTAAGGCAGAAGAGCCTCCTTTGCTCTGTAGCTGTGTCTGCTCTACCACTGGGGGAGAGGCCAGGTTCAAACCTGTTTTCCAGCTTGGGAGAAAGGAATGCCGGTGTTTACACATATTTCACTATTCCCAAGAGTGTGTTCCTTTACCAGTGAACTGCAAATTCCCAAGTCCAAAGCAGTAACAATGGGACTCAGTGGGCCAGACCCATGGCAACGACCCACTGGGCTCAGTTCTGCCTTCTGGTCCCTGTGTCTCTAACTCCACTCAGCCTTCATGTGACACTGGGCATGTCATAGACATTTTCCTTTAGTTCCTAGCTGAGATCTGTGGTGAGAAGCTCACACAATCTGGCCACATCTTGCCTGTTCCCTATTTGTACTTACGTATTTTACGCTGCAGGAACACCACGACAACCTTTACAGCAGAGTGCCAGAATCATTGAGTGATAGAGCACCCCCAGTTAAGGGACCCATAAGATCTCTAAGCCCAACTCCTAAATCATCAGATCATACTCCTAAGTGTGTGAGTACTTCCCCTCACTCATCAGAGCAGCTTTTAGCTCTGTATTGGGGTATCCCAAACAGCCTCTCTGGTGCCTTTTCACAGGAGCATGTTCTGCCCATTAGACTTTTCTACAACACAGAAATGACATTGAAGCTGTCTCCTCCTCCACCTAAACTTGAATGAGCAGTCAATACAAGCCCCAGAGTGGCTCTGAGCTCTAGCAACAGAGAGATGTCACAAAGCAAGGGCCTAAACCCAGGCAAACATGAATTTTGCAACCAAAGGCAGGACTGAGAAAGCTGTTTTTTTTCTCTCCTTCTTACATGAAGAAGGGAAGGCCAAGGTGGGGTGGGGAATTCCTGCTGCAATGTCTTGATATTTTGAAATAATTTGTGCACATCTGAGAACATTTAATCTTCTCTAATACCTAAAGATTATCAAGAGAAGTTGTCAGGTTTTATGGCAGAGACTGAATGGGGAAGGGAAGCAGAATGTTAATACTAAGATATCTTTCCTGTCTGGACTGGTTTAACCTGTGATAAGATGTGAGGTTAGGATGTACTGTCGCAGTGCTTGATCTCAGTCCAAGACAAGTTTTGAGCAATGGCTCAAGGGCATATTTGAGCAAACTGAACTGTTCTGGATTCAGGCCAGCTTCTGGGACTGGATTTGAAGAGCCACAGTCTGTGTATCTACAGACAAGTTCAACAAAATGCTGGAGGAATTTTGTCATGGGAAGATGATCAGAAAAGGCAATAACCCCTTCCCTACTCTCTGTAAGTTTCTAGACACTCTTCTGTTCTCATCACTCTCCATACAGCTAATCTGTGTCAGGAGCACCTGGGTACTGTTCAGGGGAGGAACACAAGCAACATTACATTTTGTAGGAAATACACTGATAGCCTGGCACTTTCACTTGTCTGTATTTGTATGAGAAATTACAGTGAAAGGCTTATATTGTCCTTACAATGTGCTATAGGAAGCAACTCCTAGTAATATAAGAATCCAATTCCATGCAAGAAACCAAAAACCTCCAGTTACAGATTTTCCAAGTGAGGTATATAGCTGAAATAGGTACAAAGAGGAGCTGTGAGGATGGTACCTGCACGGGCTAATGTATGTGATCTGCCTTACTCCTTGTATTTGAGATTTATGCAGTCATGAAAGGATGGAAAAGCCCTCTGGGGACCTCTAGTCCACCCTCCTGATCCAAGGAGGGCTAAATTCAAAGTATAACCAGAATGCTCATAGCTTTGTGCAGTCAAGTTTTTAAAATCTCCTAGGGCTGAGATTTTTGAGCAAGCCTTTGTTATACATCCCTCCTTAGTCATGCCAAACAAACTCAGTTCTCTCAATACCCCTCAGTATTTTAGCCACTGGACTTTGCAGAGTTTGTTGACATCTTCATTATACTGGAGTGCCATCAGACTGTCCACAGTTCTCTAGATGCAACCCCAAGAGTGCTGAGGAGAGGGCAATGAGCCCCATCCCAGCTGTGTTTTTGCTAATACAGCCCCATTTGGGGTGTAGATGCTCTGTGAGTTGGTGTACAAGGGAGAAAACTGCAGATGGCTCAAAAAAAGGTAAGGATGAATTCACAGATCATAAATAAGTTTAGATTGGGAAGTGCAAGGCACAGTGAAAGTAGGAGACTGGGGAAAATGTTCAGTTTCAAGTTGAGAGTGAAGAGTGAAAAGCTAAAGAATAAGGATGGCAAAATCATAAGATATCTGACTGGAAGTGTGTGGCACCCGGAACAAGATGTCCTTGTCTGGGTTGCCACGGATGAGTGAGTGTTGACAGGTATCCCAATGTCTTAACACAGAATGCCATACCTGGTTTGGGCCAGACTACTCACACCTTTCAAATCCAAAGTGTAAGGCCTAGGATAGATCAAACCCACGTCAGGTTCCTGTGGGCTCAGAATTTGGCTGTCCCAAATTCAGGATACATGGGTGGGTTTTAGAAATATTCTCTGAGCCCATGAGCTGGAAGCCCAAGGCAAGAAAAATGAAAAGGATATTTCATGGGAAGCTGCTTTGGACAGTTTCCCAGTTGCAGATTTGAGAATCAGAGGTGGGGGGAAATAGTAGGAGAGTAAAAGAATCAAAGGAATATCTCCAAAGCTATATATATATATTTAATAAAAAGCATTTAATTTATCCACGTGAATTTCTCTTGGCGTGTTCCTTCCACTGCTTCGATAAGAAAGACAATGAAGAAATGTCATGGAAAAAAGGAAGAAATTTCCTTCCCTCCCCCAATAACCACTTTCCCTTGTCTATTTTCCTGAAATGAAAAGATTAAAAAAAAAAAAAGGTGGAAAGAAAGAAAGAAAGAATAAGAAAGAAAGTAAAAAAGCTGAAACTGTTTCTGTGATTTAACAAGGCCAAGGCCATTTTGGAATATATTAAAGAAACTGCAGAAACCAAGGGCTACCTTTGATGTAGAGCCTTTGAAAAACCGAAGCTGTGAGAAACAGCCCTGACCCATACATGTCCCGATGAAGGGAAGAATATGACTTGTCACACCAAAGACAGGTTTAGGTCTCTGTCTGTCAAAATCATGTGAAGGTGCCCTGTTCAAACATGGTTTTGCTGACACTTGGTGTTGAATTGGCTGTGTGCAAGGCCTGATTTAATCCAACCAGAGTCCTGGGGCAAACGGAATGTCAAGACTGAGAAGTGAGAAAGAAAGGCTGGGGGAGGACTCTGCTTGGTGACGCCAAGGTGTGAGAGGAGCAGAGAGATGGATGAGCCACCTCTTCTCTCCATAGCATGTCCAGGAAGTAGGATGGGCTTATTGGTGTGTGTAAGAGGCAAAGAACTCCAACAGAGTAAGCTGAACATGTATAGGATCAGAGATGCTTATTCTTCTCAGCAGTAAAGTGCTGAAAGTTCATCTCTTGTCTCCCATAAGGTATCCACAGAGCACACCACGACCCAGTGCTCACCAGAGCACTGCCACATGAAGTGGACCATGTGGTAGTGAAGCTGTCACAAATTCCTGCTGCAATGTGTCAGAGCAAAGCATCATAGAATTGTTTGAGTTGGAAGGTACCCTAAAGGTCTCCTTGTCCAACTCCCATTGGAGAAGATTTCAGAGACTCTTCATTTCCTCTGACTCTGTGTCCACATCTTATGGGAATAGCATGACTTAAAGCTGGTGCGTCATACTCACCAAATCACCAAATGGTTGAAGTTGGAAGGGACCTCTGGAGGTGATCTTGTCCAACACCACACCTTCCTCTATCAGGGCACCTAGAGGTAACTGCTCAGGATCATGCCCAGACAGTGTCTGAGTGCTTCCAAGAATGGAGACTCTACAACCTCCCTGGATAACCTGTGCAGTCTCCAGTTAAAAATCCAAATCCCTCATTGCTGGCAGTGAAAAACTATACATAGAAATGTCAAATGTACTGCCATCTGTGATGGGGGGCATTTAAAGTGATGAACGAAGCACAGTGTGTTAGATTCAATTTGTAGGTACTTAACTGCTAAGAGTAGCCCCTTATGAAGGCATAAGCACAATAATCCAATTTCAGTTAGCTCGAGGACTGTGTGTGTGACATCAGGGTCAGAGCTTCCAACTCACAGCTCAGTGCCGTGAGCTGTGGGCTTTGGGTATCTGTTAGCACCAAGGTGATGGAGATAAGTGGAGATAACAGCGGGGAAAAATGTAACAGAAAGACATCCCCAGGAGTCTCAGTCCAATGACAGATAAGATCAAAAGTGCAGGAGAATGCCTGAAAGTGAAATGTGTAAGAAAGTAAAGACCTTAATTGCAGGGACCATTTCTAACCCTACTATTTTTAGTAGCTTAGTTGCTAAAATACTACATTGAGTAGAGGTTGGTGCTGATGACTGCACAAGCAGGCTTTGCAACAAGGAAGCAAGCAGGAGCACTGACAATCCAAATGCACCGTTGTACACCTCTGCAGCAAAAAAATAAATAAAAACCTTATTCATTCATTCTGGTCTGAAAGTCCCCCTGGACCTACATGTTTGTCTCTAGAGGAAGAGTGTGTTGCAGGGTCTCTACATGCAAGTATTTCAGAGAAACACACACTGGTAGATTTCACTGGTAGATTAGGAATAGGAATCCACAAGGGAAATTTGTTGAGATAGCTGCCTGATTTGCAAGCACTTATGCAGACCTTAGTGATACCTCCAGCACAGACTTTAACTTGCAGTTAGATTATTTAGGGTCAAGCAGGGCTGGAACCATTATTAAGAAGTTTGACCTGTTTCTTGCACATGATTTGGGAGTTAGATCTTATATACATTGCACTAACATTGTGAACTGCATGTCCCAATCACAGAGCCAACACAACCAACCAGAGTTACCCTGAGGAGTTGGTTCATTTTACAGTAAGGGCAGCGAGGTACTGGCACAGGTTACCCAGAGAGGTGGTGGAGCCCCATCCCTGCAGACACCCAAGGTCAGGCTGGATGGGGCTCTGAGCACTGATGGAGCTGTGGGTGTCCCCATTCATCGCAGGAGTGTGGGAACAGATGGCCTTTAATGGTCCCTTCCAACTCAGACTATTCTATGATTCTGTAAGGAAAGAGTTTCATGAACCAATAAATAGGAAAGTCACTTTCCATGGGATTATTGCACATCTCTTCTTGTCATTCTTCTGTTAACTGTTTGTCCCAGGTCATCCCCACTTACCAGAGTATCTTTCTTGTCAAAGTGAAACCAAAGAATTCATCTTTGGCATATTCAGACAACACTGTCCCGAGCTTTACCCATGAAAAAGAAATCATTTATGTGAAGTACCAATCTCTGCCCCAATCACGTAGAGACCTGACCTTCATGCTGTGCCATGAAAAGGTCCACAGTGTGATCTGACTCATCCTCAGTCTCTCCATTCACAGAAAGAAGCAGTGTTTCATTAAGCACTAATTTTGATAACAAGTTTACCAATTACCAAAAGCTGAAGTCCAGTGTTAGAAAAATCTCTGTATCTCACCAATCCTTCATTGTGTTCCCCATGAGACCAGAGCTTCCCACATCCCCTCCATCCTTGCTTTCTTCAGTGCTTCTCAGGGGGAATGGATGTGTTAGGCAGCTTCAGGCTCTACATACACACATTGAATTATTTATGAGGTACCTTACACATTCTTGCTGAGTACCTTTTAGAGAGTATGCTTATAAATATGTTAACTCCTTACATCTTTGAGACATCTGACACTGAATCCTTTCCCTTCTCTTTGCTCTTTAGGGCTCACTCATGCTAACATAAGTCAGGATAAAAAATGTATTTCTTAAAAAAATAACTGTAAATGACCGAAGGCAAACTGGGTTTAAATTAGCTGTCTCAATAAGAAAGCCCAGAATTATGTCATCCTACTGTCTACAGCACACCATTTATCCAACTACTTGCTCTACTTTTGTTTTATCCTACTGCTTGCAAACATGCACTTGAAAATGACTTCCTATGAGAAATGGCTTGATGAATTTGTTGGTTTAGAAGAAAGGTTTGCTATATGAGATGGCTCCTGTCTAAATATTTTCACTTCACTGTGAGGCAGATTTTGTCAAACCACACAGTATTTCTAAGCTCTGTGTTGAATATTAGTGATCACTCAGGACAGGTATACAACCAGAATGAGACAAGCTCTATACAAGAAGCAGATTCAGGCCAACAAAAGTACTTAAAATTAAAAGAAGATTAAAAAGGGCCTATACAAGTGGAAGGGTATCTATAATTAAAACTATTCATGAATACTTGTGAAAAGACAATGTACAATTACAGTGATGCAGAAAGGAAGCAGGAGAAGTAGAAGTACCAGGGAACACTAGAGAGCTGGACGAGTTGAGTGGAGTTTGATGGTGGGGCTGGATGATCTTAGTGGTCTCCCCAACCTTAAATGATTCTATGAGTCCTCTGGCAAATCGAATCACACTGTTAAAATTCACACAGGTTTCAAGCTGGCCTCAGATCTTCAATGACTTGTTTGGACAGTAATTCAGACCACGACAAAATGCTCGCAACCAGCTCCTCTGAGCTGGCTTGGAAGCAAGAAGAAAAATAGCCTCCACCTGATCAGTCAGCTGGTCCAAGTAGAGCATGTGAATTAAGATACAGGTTGGATGCAGTTCCTGTTTCAGGACAGAGTTCATAAACATATATTATTTTTATCCTGTTTTCTGCTTCACAGTCACTATGATAATTGTTGAATTTGCTCTATTGACCATTCTCCTTCTATCCTAATGGGACCTGTTCCCCCTGCTGCTGCAGCTCACCATGTCAGTTTTCACTCTGGAGGGAACTGTATCCTCTCTTTTCACTGGTTCTGAGTCAAAGGATCAAGGTTTTGTGGTGGGAACTCATTTAAATGAATGAACTTACATCCATATTGCTTTTGTTTGTTTCCCCTGGTCTTGAAGGACCATCTTAGTTGGCTCTGTAGTATTGTTCTGAAGTATTTCAAATTGCAGAGTGTATATTTCAGAGAGAAAGGTGGAAGTGGACTTTCATTGAATCATTGAGTCACTCAAGTTGGAGGGTCCTTAAAGTTCATCAGTGAACAGGGACATCTACAGCTCAATCAGTTCCCAGTTCCTTTAGGCCAAGCTGACACCACAGATCTCTGAGTGACAGATAAAACTGGTGCTTTCTCATATTCAGAGACAAAGATTGTCATGAAGACAAATGTCACTAGTAGCTCCCCAGTAAAGTAGGGTAGCGTCTGCTGAAAAACTATGGACAACGTCTTTGTATGACAAAGACAACATTACCCATGATTTTAAAAACAAGTATTTCCGTGCTGAAGTGTGAAGGGGAGGCATTTACAGAGACATTCACTGCACAGAGATGCAGCTAGAACTAACATGATTGACAAACTCTGATTGACTTTCTCTTCGAGCTGTCTCAATGATCTTCATCCTTTTCACATTTGTGGGAAATTTTAGAGGCAAAGGTCTGATGGATTTTATAGGACTCAGCTGTTCACAATGTTATCATACCCCAAGAGATGTGAGTTCCAGATCCTAGACAGCTTCTTTTTCACTAGCAGAGCACTGTGTATCTTGTTCCAGCTTCTAGCAGTGGTGGAGGGTGCAATCAGTGATGATCTCATTAATGCATATCAGGATACAAGATATACCTCTTGCCACGCAGCACAGAGAATGATGGCCATTGTGTTGAACCAGGAATTAGTTTATTCTCCTTAGCTTTTCTTTTTGTTAATCAGGAGGATATTGCTGTACACTGATTGGTCTCTGCTGTTGTGCATCTGTTGTACACAGAATTTCAGTACTCTGAAGAAGGTAAGGCATGGTTAAAGCCTCAGGCATGATTTTGGGTAAAATGCACCAGTTTGTTCCAGTTCAATGCTAACTGAACTGTACAGTACACTGAGTTCTGGATTCCATCTAGTTTTGAAGCATATGAAGGAAAGTAGAGAACAGCAGGAACCAAAGCTTGATCCGACCAATAATTTAATCGTATTGCTACTGCTGACTTTTCCTACCATCCAACACATCCCACGCCCTTTCTGTATTACCAAAACAAAGGCAAAACTTGCAGGATTGTGCAGGAAGGAGGGTCCCAAGAATAAATCTCCAGTGATGGACACTGTGAATGCAGGCAACACCGTGAGGGATGTAGTTAGTGGGTATGGAGGGGATGGGGACTAGGTGATGTTGGACTAGGTGATCTTAGTGGTCTCTTCCAACCTTAATGACTCTATGATTCTATGATTAAAGGCAAACCCCTCGTGCTCGGTGACTTGGGGTGAGCAAACCAAGCTCTTTGAAGAACAGAAGCATTATAAATGCTTCGGGAAATGCAATTTTCACACAGACCCAGTTCTTTACTCTGTGCTGACAGGTATCTTCAGGCCAGACAGCTTGGCCTTTTTCTAACCTCTTGGGAGGCCCTGGGCCTGCTCACCTCTGCTTCTCATGGAAAACATCTGCAGAAATTCATATTTCTTGATATTTGCATGCAAGCTGCAACAAGCACCCTGTGGTTCAGGGAACAGAGACAGAGGCTTTTGTGGAGGAAATATGCCTATTCACTCATGCAAAATTGCCCCAGGGAGCATCATATCTTTGCAAGAATGCAAAAGGCTCTTTTCTGCAATCTAGTGCAAAGCCTGGGAAGCAGCTTAGTGTATGCTGAAAGTGAAGGAATTGGTGTACCAGTTTTAAGGAATCAGAAAGGGATTTGATTTAACTTTCAAGTAATTTGAGACTTCCCACTTGCATTCTCACATGAGTCTTTACAAACAGCAAAACAGATATGTCCAGTTAGTCTCAACAGCACTTGTGTGTAAGATGGAAGAAAAAGGATGGCAGCTATTGTATCATTAAAAGCTGAGTCACAGAAACATAGAATGGCTTGGATTGAAAGGAACCTCAAAGTTCACCTGGTTCCAACCCCCTGCCCTGGCCAGGGTTGTTAACCACTAGATCAAGCACAAGATCAAGTTGCCCAGGGCCCCATCCAGCCTGGCCTCAAACACCTCCAGGGCTGGGGCATCTACAGTCTCTCTGAGTCATGATGTCCTCCTGATTGATGAGGAAGTGGTTTTTTGGACAGTCATTTTATACCACCCAGGTGTCAATATTTGAACTTTTGATGCAGAATTTTGCCTGCATGGCCCTCTCTAAGTCTTACATAAGACTGCTTTCTGTTTCCTGTGCTTGTTTAATTTCTGGGTTCTTGTGGATCTAGACTCTCTGTTGTTGTAGCAGGAGGATAAATTGCAGTGTATGGCTGCAAGATCTCCTGGGTCTTCTGCTGAACAGTCATTTGAGCCATAGTCTTTGTGCAAACTGACACTTTCATGTTTTACTGTTGTCTGCCATGTTCTTTCAATCAGCATGAACTTACCTGAAGACAACTCATACAACTCTTCTTCGTGTAAAGCCAAGAAAGATACCATAAATGATAGCATTTGAAAGTATTTGAGACCAATCCTTAGTTTTCTAGACTTAGATATGAATCTGCAGAGAAGTCCCTATGGGAAGCTTGTTGCATGACTGAGTTACATGAGGTTACTTCAGTTCTCAGTGACTGTAGTGAAGAACTTTGACAAAGGCTTTTGAAAGACTAAGTAAATTGCATCCTTCACAACTGGTTTGCTGACACAGTCAAAGCAGACAGAGGAACACAATTTTCCCTTAAAGAGGACATGCTGAGTTCTATGTCTTATGTGCTATAACCAGTAATGAAAGTTGAGTCTGTGCACACGTGCAGGCTTGTTTAACCCTTCCCGATACACTGTCCGCTGTGAGATGCAGAAAAGACACTAGGAGGGAAGACACCAGCTTGCTAACAGCCTGAATAACTTCTACCAGTGAAACAGGTGAAAAGCAATAAATTAGAATGAAACAAAGGAAAATGTCTGATTCGAAATAGAAGGAAGAAGAGATTTTGTGCACTGAGTGTGGCTACAAATAGTGTTCTTTTCTTAGAAATCACATTTACAGTTTGCCCTCTTAGAGTCTTTAAAACAGTTAGCTGAACAACTAGATAATTAACGGCTATCTGGGTTGAAAAACTGATTCTCAGCATCTGTTAAATACTGTTTTAAGCTTAAGCTTGCAGAGCTAAAGTACAGCTATATTTATCTGTTCTTAGAAATTTCTCTGCTATTCTTTAGCTGCTCAGTTGGTTTAATTAAGGTCAAAGATATTTCCCCATCACACAGGTGGCTGGTGTTATGGCTTCCTGAGCATCATATCCTGCCTGTAACATATGCTATGTTAGTACCGTCAGCAAAAGCTTCCTGTTCCCCTTGCTTGGATCTTATCCTGTTAAAAAATGTACTTGTTCACTCCCTTCCATGGTGAGTTGCTGAAGAGACCTTCCCTTCCAACTTTACATCTTTCAGAGTGTCCCCAGTTCATTCTCAGTCTAAGGCAATGGAATAATTTGACTTCTGCAGGAGTCTGAGTTTCCCAAATGACAGCCTCTGCAGAACAGCCTGCGCAAAGTCCCCTTTATCAGAAGGAAGATCTGACTTTGGGCACCAAACCTCTTTCTGTCGGCATCTAATTTTATGCCAAGCTTAGAATAATCTTTGGGTTTCTCTTAAGGGTTGAATTCTGTGATTTTGGCACTTGGTCAGATTTGTGTTTTGTGGTTAATAGTGACTTTTTAGTGCACAAACAGAGACATGATTTATTGGGCACGGGGGTGACGAGTTGCTCATTGAACTAGATGATCTTAGAGGTCTTTTCCAACCTTAATGATTCTCTGGTTCTATGAAATAAGCATGTATTTCACCTGTGTCTATTAAAAGAAATCCAGGGAAAGTCCGTATCTTAGCATGAAACCAGGCTTCTATAAAGAGGAAAGTCTGAAGATACTCTTCCCCTCTATCACACTCATTATAAATAGTGCCACTGAAGTACATTTCCTTTCATGCTGTTTATCATCATTAGTTAAACATGCCATGTGCTTGGAATGGCTCCTACCTTTTCCCTTTAATCACTGGATGTGAATCAGTATACAGACATACTATGAAGCACATACTACCTTGTACTCAGTACCTGGCTCTGGGATGGCAAGCGACTGTGATACTGCCTAGGTAGAGAAAATAAACCCACACAGGAATGCATTCAAGCTTCCAAACATTGTGGTTGGGTACCACAAGCCTCACAAAACATAACTGTATGCCTAGGGGAAAGTATCATGATGAACTATCACAAATAATGTGAAGAGGCAGTGATCTCAGGATGGAGTCAGACTCAAGCCAAGGGTTCATGCCACTAGTGAGGAGGTATTTGGAGTGGTTAAGCAGTGAAAATGGGATGGAAGGCACTGGAGGTACCATAGAATAGAAGACTGGGTACTCTGCAGCTAGTACAATGCGATAAATTTTCAGTTAAAGACCATAGGAATGGACCAACATCGCAAAAAAGCAGTAATTAGTGGGTTGACATCTCAGTGACTTTCAGTAATAGTGAACAAAATCATGGCCCAAGCACTGGCCTCATACAGTTCAATATCTTTCATATGCTTTCTGGATGATGACTTGAGTGCACTGTCACCAAATTTGTAGACAACACTAAATAACAAGGAAGTACCCAGCACATAGATAGCAGAGCTTCAGTCTAAAGGCACAAAAAACTCCAAACCTGGGCCAGAATTATCCTCATGAAATTTTGCAATTAGGAGAATCAAGTCTGTACCCAGGATAAGATAAACCTGGACATCGGTATAGGCTGGGAAACAATCGGTTATCCCTGTTGAGAAGGACCAGGAGGTGGCAGATGACAAACAGAACACGAGTCAACAGTGCACTCTCATGGCAAATAGGTGAAACCACAAATTGGGCAACATTAGGACTGTGATGCACAGTCACAGGAAGAGTTATATACCGTATCCATCTATCCAGTGGTTATACTGTCAGATTGTGGATACTCTGTTTATGTAGGTCCATTCCCCACACTCTCTTGCTCCAATGAGAAGCGAAAAATAAACAAGGTCTGGTAGAGGGTGACCAAGATATCAGAGTTCCCAGATACAGGTCTTTGGGACTGCGAATGCAGGTAGACAGAGCTGGTCATGTCCTAGAGGGACCTCTTAGACTTTTCCCTCTAAGAATTTTCCCAAATTGTCTGATTTTCCTCAGCCCCACACTGCTCCATGGAGAACTGACTTTCCCTGTCTATGTGATCTTGCATACAGTTCCCCTAACAGCGTAGCAAACGCCTATCAGAATAATTTTTATCAACGTATGAATGTGTGAAATTCTGCTTACACGATTTTTTTTCACCAAACAATTTTAAATAAGTGCTCAAAATCTGTTTGTATAGGAAAGGAATGAAAAACGGAGTAGCATATTAAAACTAGAACAATCAGTGCTTTTAAACTGGGTAGTCAAGGCCACAGTTTGGGATACGACATGCTTCCCAAACAAGTGACTTTATCAGTTTTGATTATACATACAACAGGAATAGACGAATGTTGGCTAAGAGTGGAAAGGGGCATGCAGTAGGGAAGAAAGAAAATAAATCTACTCACAGCTTAAAAATGAGTATAATGCATTGTAAGAAAAATTGAAAACCTTACTCATTGTGACTAAGCTATATTTTACTTGTTCTTGTAGGGCACAACAGCGAAGGAATGCAAACTGAGAGGCAATGTATGCAAATTCAATTATTAGTACATTCCATCAATCTCTTGGCAAGTTACCCAGTGCCTCTTTGTGCCTTAGTGACCATATATTACTAAGCAGTGGATTAAAAGAGAGTCACGATGTAAATGTTACAGTACATTACAGCAAGTATCCACAGCTTTGAGGCANCTAAGGGATTTGATTTAGTAGTTTAGTGGGTAGGGATGGTGATAGGAGGATGGTTGGACTAGATGATCTTGTAGGTCCTTTCCAACCTAATGCATCTATGAATCTATGAATCTATGAATCCTGTGGACAGGTCGATTGTCAGACAGTACTGACAGACTAAATTTATACCAAAGATGTTGTGTCTATATTTCTACTCCTCTTTTCTTGCTCCAAAACAAAAAGCATAGCCTCACTTTGACTATGGACAACATGGAACAGGACAGATACACAGGAGAGAAGAACAACTGGGGAGATTAATTCTTACATTGGTTGTTACAGCTCCTCCTTCTCCTAATAATTTTGCCCCACGTGAACAGAAATGTTCTATAGTTTGGTTTCTTCAGATCCACTCAAAGGTGAAATTATTATTTACTCTTGTTTATAAAGTAACAAACAAATTCCTTGGCTCATTTTCTGCTAAATATATGGGCATCCATTTAAAAGCTCCACAGATAAGGATGAGGAGCATCCATTTAACGCATGCAATCAGTTGTTGTCCAGAGAGGTTGTGCAGCCCTTGGCCTTGTAGGTTTTCTAGGCATGATAAGAAAAGGGCCTGAAAAACCCCATCTGACCTCATGGCTGACTCTTGTTGGAGCAATAGGTCTGAGCAGAGATCTCCTGAGGTCCATTCCAACCCAACTTATCTTATGAATTTGCGAATTGGTAAAATGTACTTACAGCCTCCAGTGTCTGTATTGAAGGTACATCTCCCAAGGCCTCATTGTCACAAACTAATGGTAAATCATTAAAAAAATCCCATTAGACCCCCAAATCACTCCCAAACCTCAGCAGGATTATGACACTGAATTATAACAACCCCAGTTCTGCAGACGTATTGCCTTTCTCATATGCATTCATCTACCTTGGGTAGCACAAACACAAACCACAGTCTTGAAAATAAACTTATGATGCTGCTCAGTTGCAAATGTAGGCAAGAATGTGAAGGTGCAAGCCAGCTTCTCCTTGTGACCCATACATTCATGGCTTGGAAAAAAATATTTTTACATCTGCCCCTTCTTGGAAATGCGTGAAAGTGTCTAAATCAAGAACCAGAAGTATTGCTGTTCTTATCCTGACTCTTAAAGTAAGTCCTACATGTGACTGAAAGTCAGGAAATAGGAGACCAGAGCCAGTAACACTGCAGATACAATCCAAATAAGCCTATTTCAAGAGGAGACAGAATTCCAAAATTATCATTTATTTTCACACTTATTTTTGGCTTTGTTCAAAATTGCACAGCTTTCATTTAATCCCTCAGCTAATTTCTTTCCTATGGTAGATTCTTGGACATTACCCTTTCCCTTTACATCTCCCCTCTTTCTCTCTCCTTTTCCTTTCCTTTTCTGTATTCTTTCTTTTTGCTTTTCCTTGCCTTTCTTTTCATGACAGAATCCAACTATTCTGTGTTCACTTTCTGTTTCTTTCATTTTCTAACCACTGAGTATGTCTCACTGATCTGAAAAAAACATCTCAGTTAACTTTACTGATTCAACCAAGAGGATAAATCCAAGGTTCTGAAGTGACACATGATCTCAGACCAGACCTTGTAGTAAGTCCTAGCTATAAGATTTTTTCAGAGCTGCCAGAAAGTCTGCAAAGAGCTGACCACAGTGGTTGAAAAAGAGCTAAAGTGATTTTGCAATAGATGCTGTGTCTATGGCATGGCTCCTCTATCTTCTGTACTCAGTTTGCTAGGTGACTAACATTTTTACCACGTGCTATCATGGGCATGCATCAGAGCTGCATGGAATTCTGGTGAGAGGCAAGATTTCCACAACTGCAGCTCCAGGTTAGCACGCAAACAGCACATACCTGGGCGCTTTCCTGTGCTGTGTACTCTAGGGAACCTGATTTAGCAAAGGGGTGGACTGAATTTGTAGAGGTTCCTTCCAACCTCAATGATTCTGTGGTTGTACCAGTGGTTCTGTGATCCTATCAATCTGAGTCAAGTAAGGAAAAGCTGACACAGCTCAGGAGAAGAGGAAGCCAGTAGCACAGGTTCCCTTGTGCTGTTACACGATCTACTAAAGTTCATTCTATCTTGTTGAAGCCACGCCATTTGGCATGTCTGGATTCTGCAAGACAGTCTTTCAGCTGATCTTTTAAAAGGTGCAGAGATGCAGCAACTGAGTGCAAACAGGAGGTATTACTTTACTGCCATTATCTACGGATAATACCGCCCAGGATGCTGTTGGCCTTTGGGGCTGAAAGTGTGCACTGCTCATTCCCCGAAGTCCTTCTCCGTAGAACTGTTCTCCCACTCTATACACATTGTTTGGATTGCCCCGATTTGTGCACAGGACTCTGCACCTGTCTGTGAAGGACCTCATTTGGGTCACAAACACCCGATTCTCGAGCCCACCCACCCTTCTCTGGATGGCATCCCTTCCTTCTGTCATGTCAGCTGCACTGCACAGCTTGGAGCCATCAGCTTCTCTGTGCAACAGGCAGAGGGTGGATGGCAGCAGCTCCCACCATGCACAGCA